>OMNN01062412.1:0-51441 GCA_900302755.1 Chromis chromis | reverse complement strand
CTCTCCTTTTCCGGAGCTGCCCAGAGTTTGAGGCCCCGGGCAGGTGTAGGATATTCATAAACGCCCAGCTGAGAACCGCTTTGTTGGAGTTCTTCATGGAGAACCAGAGAGTCGCCTCTCTGCAACTGGGTTTTGTGGAGGGGAAAACTGCAGCTCAGAGTACTTGGTCTTCTTGGAGTCTTTGGTGGTGTTGTGGAAGGGGTCTACCAGAGGACCAGAAGGTCACTGGTGCCTGTTGTGGTAGCTACCTCAAAACCTGCTGATGGATGTCGCCGTTAAAGGTTGCCATCAGGCTGAAGAAGGAGGCCTTTGGGGCTTGGTTGGCTCGGGCTTTTCCTGAAGCAGCAGACGGTGTCAAGAAAAGCAAAAACTGGAGTGTGGGAAGAATTCAGAGAGGCTGTGGAGAAGGTCTTTTGGTTGGTCTCAAGGAGGTTCCTGCAAACGTTTTAGGAAGAGGAGGCAGGGCTTGGCCCAGGGTGTGTAGAGCTGGACTGGGAACATTGTTGAGCAGTGGAAAGAGCACTTCAAGGAACTATTCAGGGGAAGCTCCGTTCATATCCGTGGTAAATGTCTCTGTAGTCATGAAACTCCTTGGTGCCAGGTGTGGACGAGATTCACCCTGAGATGCTGAAGCTCTGGACATTGATGGACTGTCTTGGCTGACACGTCTCTTTAACGTCACGTGGGCATTGAGTCTGGCGCCTGTGGACTGGAAGACCAGGGTGGTTGTTCCCATTTTTAAAAAGGGGGACCGGAGGGTATGCTCCAGTTATCGAGGTATCACACTACTCAGACTACCAGGAAAGTTTACTCTGCTGGAAGGGAGGCTCTGACTGACTGCAGTGGATGACTGCAGGCATGAAACAGCAGCAGCGCCTGTTGTGACGAGGATGACCCAGAGTGTTTTCTTGGATTATTACCGCCTTTGCTCCCTATTTTTTATTTTTAAACTGACAGTGGTTCCAACATTCTGCCTTATAAATGCAAACATTTATTAAGATAAAAATCTGTTATCAAGCAGTGGAAGTAAAACTGTACTGCCCTTAAAGTTAATAAGGACATAATTATAATTAATAAGTTAGTTAAAAGTGGATTAAAAAGTTAAAAAGTAAGCTATTGTCAGTTGGGATTTAAAAATAGCGTCGGAGTGAGTACTCTGTGTTTTTGTTTAGTTTTTAGAAATAGCGACAGAGTGAGCGCTCTTACCGCTGTTTGCTTTGTCGGTATATCTTTGACGTAACTTTGTTTTCTTGCTAGCTAGCTTAGTCTCTCGTGTCGAGCACAAACAGACAACAGAATTCATGGAGTTGCTACTGTTTTTGTGATACGCTTTTGCCTTGGAGAACATTTGTCTGTAAGTAAATGTATACATGAGCACAATGTTTTGTTGAGTAGTAAAGTTGTGTTTTATGTTGGTAGAAATTTTGCATTCAGTCGAGTACACGTGTGATACTTACCGTATGTACTGTACCGTATGTGAATATGTCAGTGCTTGAATACTTACGTATTTTATTTTCTCTGTAATGTTTCAGTTTTACAAAAAAGAACCATAACGGTCAAGACTCAGTAAAGGACAGGAAAAGCAAGCCCTGTGTGTTTATTGAAGACCTACTGGATGTTAACTAGCTGTCTAGCTACGCACAAGTTCACGCGCTGCGAGGGCAGCATACTGGTCATGTCTTAAGGGTTTGCTCTTAATACTGTGTGTTAAATATGTGTGGGATTCAGACATTGTAGTGTTTTCCAAAAAATGATGATGATGATGGTAGTAAAAGCTGCTCAAATAAAAAGGTCTCCTAACAAGCCTTCAGCCAGTAAAAAGTGGCTGCATGGCCACAAGTTACTCTGCTTTTCACATTTTTTTTAGCAACTTATTTTTCCTTTTTTCACAGTAGTTTTAGAACTTCAGGACACCCACACTCTCCTTGCATGCCATGCTGTTCTCGGTCAGTAGCTACCACTATCCACACTTGGACAAACAGCATGATTACTCAACAAGAGCACACTGTAGGTAGCGGTCTACAGCACAACAAAGGAATAAATTATGAGAACTCCTTTTGCTATGGGAGGAAGCAGCGATGATGGACGTTTTTCTGCATCTGTTGGCGATTTTCTATTCAAATGAAGGCAGTAATTGAAAGTATCCCAGTTTGCTAAAGTTTAACTTCAAGAAATACTTGTATTGTAATTATAACCTGTTCTTTCTAACAGCTACTGCAAGAAAGTTGTTGAAACGGAGTTACATTCATAAACACAATACTATCAGTTTAAATCTCTTCATATAGAAGTCCTAATTCTTAGTTAGGGAAAAAGCACAAAAGTAAAACGAATGAGATTACAAAATTGGAAGCCAGCAACAGAAAATTGCATGACAAAGTAAGTAAACAGTATAAAGAAGCTAAACATGCCCTTTCGTGCATATCCTGACCGCAGCCACTGTGCGCCAACCAAAGGTAGCATTCATGAAAACAAATAACAACTACTTTAACACTTGAGTGAAAATGCCAACAATCCCTTGTGGGATTTACGATCCTTAAATTGCCCTCTCAGTTTATGTGCGGCCTCTGACTGGTTGTCCCTCTGATTATGCAGGTGAATTTAATTGGAAACATCAGAGCAATAGTAAAGTCTGTATTTTATGGGGGCCGTTGCTGTCACGCCATACACTCTGGGTCACTGTGCTCACTGCCACAGAGGTGGTTTGTACAGAAGAGAAAATCTGTCTTGAAAATAAAACTGACTTGTACTTTCTACATGTCACACTACATAACTCCCTTGAAGTTTGTTTTTATTTTCCTTTTCATGTGTTAAGGCATTACTTTCCCCAGTTGTTTGGGACTTAGTTTAAATAAATAATACTTAAAGAAATATTTTTGACAGCACTATGTTTATCCTTAAATGAAAACCTTCAAAAAAAAGAGGAGGATAGCAGAAAAATGGAACAAAGAGTCTTTATGTCAGCAGCAATTCATTTGAAAACATCTGTCACTCAAAATAATGTTTCTAGTCATTAGAAATTGGATGTACCTCTCCAACCCATATATTATATCACACAAAGACCTACATCTACACTCTCCCTGTAATTGAAACCTTTTCAAAGCAAGAGTTTAGAGCAGTGATATAAGTGAAAGCATATAAATATTTATTGTTCTTGATCAAGTGTTGTCTTTTCAGACTTTCTATAACTGACATTTACAGCATCCAGGGATCTATTATGATGATGAATGGTTGTTTCTCTGAGAGAGCATTGATTGAACCACCAATTGGGAAAGAGGCTGATAGACTGTTTGAAATGGCACATTAAAGACACTCAAAAAATTACTTCCACATGCTCTAATGTAAAAATTGAGCACTGTTTGTAATTCCCATGGAGTACAGATGCGGGCAGCACTGCTTTGCCTTGTTTTTCTGGATTCCGCTGTTTCACTCCACTATTCTTGTTTTCTGCTGCAGAGCATAGGGGAGACTGTGTGAGGATGAATTACCCTCCCAACATCTGGAAGCATGCTTAATGATCATTAAAAAACAAGATGAACTATTCTCTCCAATGACAGGGGGAGGGGTGCACTGCGGTTTAGGTCTCACGCTCCCCTCACATGCATACGCTGCCTTTGTGACATGCAGCGCAGCCTCAGCGGAGACTCCGCCTGAGACCTTTAAAATTTAATTTGGCCTTGGTCTAAATTTATAGGCGACACTAAATTTACATTCTCCTGTGTGAGAATTTGGTGTCTTGAAATTTCTAACCAAGGATTAGAGAGATCTTGACAACTGATGTGAACCCCCCCACCACTGCCTTGTTAAAGTGTAAAACTGTTACCAAGCTACATCTGTAATGTTTATCACATTAACATTCAGTAACGTGAGAGAATTTGTGATTAAACTCTGCCTCAATTACCTAATTGCAGCTTTTGCAATGCACGTAATTGACTGCTGCACATAATATCCTTTGCTTCCACTTCAAAAATCAAAACAACTGGTTTTAAAATTCAACTCTGAGTAACAGCAGGCTGCTTGTGGCGCACGAATAATGTGGAGGTCAAAGGTACCTGCGCTAAAGGATGTTGAGTCAGTCGCTTTCCTCAGACGGTAAGTCAGAACATACCCTTTCAATTATTCACTCACCGAACAGTAAAAAGTAGCTGGCAAGCCGATGTAACATTTAGCTTTGTGACAACAGTCTCATTATTTTTACATTTGTGTGACTTCAGTTCCTGCCTTCTGTAAAAACACATTAATGGGCTATAGTGAATTATTGTCAAGACCTGTAAATGTTGCATTCGGTCACAAGGGTTGTTTTCAACAAAGGGTATTAAGACATACTGCCATTACATTAAAGAAATATAATATAATAGGCATTCTTACATATATTTCGTTAAGTATAAAAGAGATCTGACTCATTCTACAATACACACAAAAATCCAGTGGATACTTCGACCTAAACAGTTCACATGTGATATCAATGTATGAACAATGCATTAAGCTTCATGGCACAGTCACATGTACTTTTGTCCTACAAATACTTGCTTCATCTCCTATTCTTCTATACTAAAGTGGCAGAATGAATGAAATCAAGCATATGTTTCCTGTTTGGCTGGCTCTGCTGGATATACAGGTCTGTGTTCACCTTTGTTCACCTTTGATCATGCAGCTGTACCGGGTTGGCCAACATAAACACTGATGTTCTGTGTCTGGAGGATGAAGTTCTAGTGTATTCCATTACCATGTTTAGTTTATTATCACACTACAGCAAACTGAAGCATATCAAAGTCCCTGTTTAAAGTTTGCAATAATTCCATATAATATTTATTTATGACACACGTCATGAGGGTGACATCACATCCTGTTTCAGTCTGATTTAACTGTCCACACCTGGCCAACTGCAGTGTGAAGTGGGGATGCTTGTCAGATTGTGAACAAGAGGTGAAGACACTGTTTGACAGTTTGAACAGCATGCTCCTTTGACCTGGCTTATATGCAGGCTGCTTCTGGGCATCTTATGATACGATTGAGAATGTTTTAAAATATAAAAAAACATGCACTAAGTTTGTACACATGGGGCATGATTCTAGTCCAACATAATGCAAAAAAATAAAAAATTATTAATTTGGTAGGAGGATCAAAAGCAGAGCACGTATCATGCCAGTCAAATAGCCTCTGACATGTTGATTTGTAGATCAGGAGGAAAACACGAATAACCCAGCTTCATCATTTGCCATTTTGCTGGCTTTGATCTTAGGGATGCAGTAGTCAAATTCAGTCTGAGAAAGAAAAAAAAAAGGAAAATGAAGGAGTTTTGTCAACATGGGATTATAGATGTTTGGAAAATATGTCACTTAAAAGTAACCAGCACATCAAGGAAAATTAAGCATCACTGTAGGAATACGTTGCGGGTGTGTGAGTGAGGGGTTTGGTTCTCTGCTCAGAGCTGCAGCAATTAGAGGCAAACTTCTACATTTGGAGGCCATGTGCACTTTCCTTTGCATCCCTGATTGAAACAAATGAGGCAAATAATTGGAAGTGTGGTCAGTTTACTGGGGTGAGGTCTGTCTTGAAGCCTTTCACGTCTCAAAACAAACGACTCTATTTATTCAGTTTGATTTCGGGAGATATTGCAATCAATGCAGCGATTAGAATGCAACAACCTCGGTTCTAATGATTAATACTCACAACATTTGGGGGGGGAGGCCCGTAATGGAACTGCTGATGGAGAGTTTCTGGAAGTGTCAGACTTTCTGTTTGCCAGGTGATGAGCTGCTGGTGACATCTTGAGGAGCAGGATTATACTGCAGCTGAGGGATAAAGCGACGTCAGCACTGCACGACGTGGAAGATGGAGCGGGGGAGGAGGCTTGACGGTGATGCTACGCTGAAGCTATTGCCCTTCAAAATAAGAGCGTCTATTTACAGTATCGCTCCCCAGCCTCTCATTTGTAAAATAAAACCCACAAAGCTACATTGATTACGTGTTTTACGTTAGGTTATTTGCGTTTACATCCAATCAAAGCGGCGTACAATAAAATAAAAATCGCACAAAATTTTACTTTGAAGTGATACTAGTAAAGCTGCTAGCTGGCTGGATGCAGGGATTTTCTGTCTGAACTATATGGAAGCAGGCAGATCATGTAAACGATTCGGGATAAATAATCATGTATGCAGCATGGAGTGATTATTAAAGAGTCCGGTGCATTCCCGTTGAATTTATTCTACATTTCAAATCCGCTGTCTGTGCAAATAACGACTTGTTTCTCTCTCGGACGACTGGACTTGGCTCCAATATCAGGTTGGTCTGGAAGCTAGCTGTCAGGTAGCAGCCCACTAGCCAGCCACATCAGCACCGCTGCTGTTAGCCACGTTAGCATCAGTGCAAGCAAGCTGTTTGTCTGTGTCGATGTGGATTAGACAGCTGCACGGTTATCATTTTTGTCAAACCTGATAGCATCTCTGTGTGTCAGTGTCTGTCTTGCAGAGATTTCATGATGGCAGACAGTATCATGAGCAAGGCTGCTACCATGGAGATCCCCATTAACAGCAATGGAGACACAGGGACTCTCCCAGAGGATGACAGCCTGGAGCAGGTCAGTCACGTTTGCTCTCACCTCGCTGACAGTGTTCTCATAATACACACATAATTGGCATTTTGTGCTCAGTTTGTGGCTCCCTTCCAATTTACATGACAATACAGTCCAAGGCTGAGGCTGGTTAGGCCAAGTGTTACCTAACCATGCACAGGCCTGCAGCTATGGACAGTAGGGACATACCACTACAACCACCATCAGTACCTGCCACTACATGATGATGTGTTAAGACCATGGAGAGGGACATAGATTGTGAAAGGATGCTTTTGTTATATGACCTTGTGCCTGACAAGCTGTCTGTGAAAATCCATAACTTTAGTGCAACATTTATGTCTCATTTTGGTACAGCCCAACAGAGTTCAGGAAGCTGTAGTATCAAACCTGCATGAAAAATAATATAATAATATCATAGACATACCTTTATGTATTAAAGTGACACTGAGCATTCCTGTGCCACCATATTGAATAATAAAACAGCACATAAGCAAGTCATATGATTGTCTGTGTGCAGGTCAGCTTGGATTACTAATCTAACAAAACAAAAAAAAACTGCATGGTTTCTTCTCATTTTCACAAGAATACTGCTTTTTTTTTCATATTTTAATTTAGGAATATGTTTTTTGAAATCGTGCACCGATTTATATTAACAATATTATTAATAAAACTGCACTGGATCAAATATATTTAAGTTAATAATTTAAACACGGACATTTAAACTTTCCGAATCCCAATGATTGTTTGTTTTCTTGTTTTCATACCATTATTAGGAGTGCCCTGTTAGATTAGATTAGATTAGATTAATCAATTAGATTTTTGCCTTTAAAAACCAAACTTATTGCCAGTATTTTGTTGTGAATCCATCAGGATCTACAGCAGGTGATGGTGTCTGGACCCAACCTGAATGAAACCAGCATTGTCTCAGGAGGTTATGGAGGGCCTGCAGGGGGCATCATTCCAACCAGCACCATCAAAGGTACTCCTGACTGTTATCCTCTACAGGTTTTGCTTTGTTGTCTATTTTTCAAAGCACAGTTTTCTCTTAAAAGATATAACAAATCTGAAGGTGCATTAAGTAGCAGTTGCTGTATTATAGTTTGATATTGTCTTTATAACTATACTATATATTTAGCTATAACTTTATATTGTTGTCAATCAATACAGATGACCTTGCAATTACTTTGCCCTGTGCTGACATAAATGTCTTTAAATAGCTCATCTGCTTTCTGTTGCCCCCCGTTGTGTCTACTGTCAATTGCAGGCTGCCTTGAGCTGTGCCAGAGATCTGTCAGTGTTCTTGAAATCCTTCAGTAACTGAAAGAGGTCAATACTTAATGCACCTTTAAGAAACCACAGCAAGAGCTTTTCCTCCATGTATTTTAATGTGTCACCAGAGAGCTACTGACCTCTTGGCTCCCAGTTTATATTACAAACGTCCATATTCCGTAGGGCCTGCAATTCGCTTCAACCCTGAGTATCTGGACAGAAGAAGAGCCCCTGCATCAGGACCAGGTGGCTGTGTATTCTCACCACCCTTTTTTGTTTATTAGTTAACCTTTATGTGTTGGTCTTTTTTGACCCTCTTATAAGAGGTTTGGGTTTCGCTTGACTAAAGGAGTTGTATGCAACCTTGCTTGAACCTATTCAACTCACAGCTTCAGCAACAAGACATGTTCTGGCAGCTTTCAATATTAGGGATGCACTAACCAGATATTACAGGGCTGTCACTTGAAATGTTGTATTGATGTCTTATAAGGATGTTCTCTTTTGTACTGTAAAATGTGCTTTGGATGACTATTATGTCATGACTTGGTACTTTTCATTCCTTGAAGTCCATTTTCATCTCTGTTATAAATCCCTTTATTCTGCATGAGAAAACTGCATGGTGGATTATTATTGCTTCAAACCCCCTTTAACCCCCACTTATTATGTATCCTCCACGGAGTCTAACATTTTCTTTCAGTCTACACTCTCTGCTGTTCAACTGCATCTCTCACTGCCAAGCTCCTTTCACTGCACTCATTTTTTAAAACTCATTTTATCTCTTCTTCTCATTCTTACGCTTTTATCATCGCCATGCTCATTTCAGACATTCGCATGAAATCCCGGGGTGTTAACTTGCCTAAAAGTCAATCCTCAGCCAGCCGACTTGCCCAACACACAGACCAGCATCCAGGTATCACCAGGCTCATCACCATGTCCACACTGTCCTACTTATTGTCATGACTCATGCAATTTCTGTAAACTGCTGCCTTGTAAACTTTGATAGCATAATATGCAGTTTGGTGGACATTTGTTCTTTTTTTTTTTTCTTTTAGGGTCATCAAACCATAACACTAATTCAACTGAAGAAGTTTCACGTGGCGTGGCAGTGGAGAAATTGGACAGCGTAAAGAAATGGGGCATTAACACATACAAGGTATTGTGTACATTCTGCCGATGCTTTGATTTTAAAAGCTGATAAAATGTTTGCCCTGTTTATCCTTGTTTGTATTACCCCTTCAAACTTTCATATGACTTATTGCATTTAAGAGAAATGCATATTTAAAAATGTTTGGTATTTTTTGGCACCAAACTTAGTCACAAAGTGCATATATCAGGTTTATTAAGTATATTATTTGCTTAGTACTACCACATGAATGAAATTTTACTTCACTGAAATGGCAGTTAATGAGTTATTATTCAGATTTTCCATACATGTGTTTTTCTAAGATTACATGTTGTTGTCCTACCCTACCTCCATCAGATTTGCTGTACACTGGTTTTATTGTACTCTCTTCATATTTACTATGCAGTGCACAAAGCAGATGTTCTCAGAGAGGTTTGGCCGAGGCTCACGAACAGTAGACCTGGAACTCGAGGCTCAGATCGACGTCTTAAGAGACACCAAGAGCAAGTACGAAAACATCCTAAGACTGGCCACTGCGCTCATCAGTCATTTTCAAAGCATGGTGCAGACGCAACAGGCTCTAGGAGACACATTCACCGACCTCAGTCAGAAGTCCCCAGAGTTACAGGTATAGTAAAGCCAAAGCTGTCCATATGACATGACATCACATGACCTGACATGACGTTGGCAGGTAAAACTCCTGTGTTTCTCTGCAGGATGAATTTGGGTATAATGCAGAAACACAAAAGCTGTTGTGTAAGAATGGTGAGGCTCTGCTTGGTGCCATCAACTTCTTCGTGTCTAGTGTCAACACCCTGGTCAACAAAACAATGGAAGATACTTTGATGACCATTAGGCTGTATGAAAATGCAAGGTAAGAAGCCCTGACTTCATTTTTAGGAGCTGAGTAATATAATCTGAATGGCTGTAGGGTGATCTCCTAGACTTGTTTTAGGTTCTCTGTTCAGACATAAAAAGTGAAAAAGAGTAGATGTTTCTCTTTACCTTCCTGACAGTTTCGGCAATGACTCTTGCCTTCCTCAGAAGCGTCTCACTGACAGCATGTGAACAGAGAACCTAAAACAAGTCTAGTAGATAAGAAGACATGATGAATGTTTTTGAGATAGGGTGATCTCCTGCAAAAAGACTGACAGCCTTTCTTGTTTTTGTGTGCAGACTTGAGTTTGATGCCTATCGTTCCGATCTGGAAGAGATGAGTTTGGGTCCGAGGGATGCAGCTGCCATGGTCCGCATTGAGATGGCTCAGCATGACTACCAGATCCATAGAGATAAATATGAAAGGCTGCGCAGTGATGTCACCATCAAGCTCAAATTCCTGGAGGAAAACAAGGTTTACTTCACAATTGAGTTTTATTCCTTGAAATCCCTGCATGTTTAAAGTAACATCCTCTGACATGTTGTTTTCGTTGAGCTCCTGTTGTTTAACTTCTTGCCATGCTGCAGTGATGACCCCATGACATCATTGCTGGATGTGGTTATACATGCAGCAGAACGCAAAATTCACCACACCCAAACTCAGGGATTATGGATGCTGGGTGTGTTCTGAGGTGAAGCAGTCTTGAAACTTTTAACTAGGGAGGCAAGTAAAGCCCTGCTATTCAGTATGGTGTTGCTTCTTACAAACAACTAATTAAAATTGGTTTGAGATTGTCGTTCTGAATGCAGGAAAAACTCAAAACAATCAAACTATGTTGTGAAATCATATTTAAACTAGATGGAGCATGTTGTGATTCATTCCAGTCTGTCATTACTGTCACACACCACATCGATTTGTTAAATGATGCCTAGATTACTGCGTAAAGTAAGCCCACTGTTAAATTCTTCTTCCAGCCAGTACATACTGAAGCAGCTGCTTATGGAGGATAGTAGGCTTTTCTGGCACCACTTTAACTACTTCCAAGGTGCATGAAGAAGGGTGTGGCAGAGTTTTTAGGGCTGAAAATGGCCATTGTCTTCGCCATTACTCATCTATCGAGGCTGAGAAGGTGAAAGTAAATGAAGTGCTCAGATCTCTTTGTCCACAGCCACAACATTAGAATATACAGGCGATAATGCCTCAGTTTTGCCAAAAAAGACCCATTTTAACAAATTTTGCCAGATTAATGAAAAATGGGGAAAACAAAACTCAACAGTTTGTATTTTTAAGATAATACAATACACTAAAAGGCCAGCTAGAGAATACACCTTAAAATAATGTAATGTGCAAGTTATTTTTGGGTTAATTCTCCAGAAAATCTTCTGAGCAGCTACCAAACGTCATCTCGACAGATGTCTGCAGGCTGTGCTTTCCTGTAAACACTTGAAACGGTGTTTGTAACAGGACATTTTCCGTCTTCTTTTTTTCTTCCAGGTGAAGGTGATGCACAAGCAGCTGCTTCTCTTCCACAATGCTATCTCAGCTTACTTTGCTGGCAACCAGCAGCAGTTGGAACAAACTCTAATACAGTTCAATGTAAAGTTAAAGCCCCCCGGATCAGACAAGCCATCCTGGCTGGAGGAGCAGTAATGAGCACCCAGGGTTCAGCTATCTGAGATGTACAGTGACACGCTGGTCAGTGAAAACTCGACATTGTGGTTAGATGGACAAGAATTAAAGGCATAAAGGCGTATATTGTAGGATCAGTAGCAGCCAGAGATATCTCTTTTGTAATGTTTTTCTGTATCATTTATTACATAGATGGAACAACTATTTCAGTTGTATTTAGGATTTTTTTGTTAAATCACAGAATCACCTTTTGTTACTTTCTTATTCTTTTCTTAGCACAATCATTTACATGTATATCACTTATTTATGTACAGGATAGTTGACTGTTGTGGAGATTCCCCTTGGCAGTTTTGCACATGCATTATTTTCTTGTTTTTTTTTTATGTTGTCTGAAGTTATCTTTAATATTTCAGTGTATATTGAATGGGAGGAATTCCACAAATCAGATTTGCAAGTAAGTGGGACACTGCTAAAAATGTTATGAAATACCCTCTGAAATTGTATTTATTTAATTTTATGCATGCTCGAATCATATTCTTCAACTTATGTTTTGCAGATTTAGGTCAAAGACATCAAGATATAGAATAATTTTAGAAACCGTCCCACTATCTTTCTTTGTCACTTTGTGGAATACCTGCCTGGATGATCAGTTTACAGTTTACATAGAAAGGAGAATATATATAGTGAATATAGTGAGTTTCTCTAACCTAATATACAATCATAATTAGTTGAATCTCCTAAATTTTGGGTACCTTCAGAAACAGTATGTCATTATGAATTCAGCACCGTCATAAATATCTGTCTTTTTTACTCCAGAGTTTACATATGGAAGCAAACATGAAAAACATCAGATCTAGTGGTTATGTTTAGCGGTAATCGGCATCAATCCAGACGTTAGATGCTTTAATACTAAATACAAAGATCTCAGTTATCATAAAGGAATCCAAATCAAAATGTGGCTCATAGCTGTTGTCTGTTTGACTATGTTAACAGGAGGTGCCAGTATGCAACTTATAGAAACAACCTTTGAGACCTGTTCTTGAAGTGTCAAATTTGAATACCGAATGGAAATATTGGATACATGTGATACCACATGCACTTAAGGTGACAATACAAATCTCAATGTCTCTTCAAAGACAGAATGTATACGTACATTTATCTTACTTTGTGTTATTTATTTATCTGTTTATAACATAGCATTGTATGTTATTTAGATTATTTTAAGTTTTAGTCAGCTGATTGTCTTTATCTTGTTCTGCGTTTCCAATAAAGTCTGCTGGATGTTTTGTTTCACTTAACTGTGCATTTACCACAGATCTGTCAGTAGCGTTCACAGAGAATGTACAGAAAACTCACAATATATGTAATATGTTAATTATGTACATGATAATACAGTATGATACATCTATAACATGCTTTCTATTTCTTATTATCTTGCTTAATATTTACTATAGATTTTCTGAAGGTCTAGTTGAAGTTGCTACACAAAGGTACAAGTGAATAATTTTGATCATTGCAAAGTATTTTTTGTAATTTTGGCAGCAGCTTTTGTCGCTGCTGGAAACTAACTTTTTTTATAGGACTATGCAAATCACACCTCGGTTCACAGCTAATTAACTAACTCTTGATGAAAAGCAAAAACTTTAAATAGCACCTTGAGACAAACTTAGCTCCATTTGTTGCTGACACAGACTTTTCATTAGAATACTTATCAACGATAAAAGTAATGGGTTCAAAATACTGCATTCATTTCATATTTTTAGCATTTTTCAGTATCTTGTTGGCCTCACTGACTGGGTTTCAGACATTGTGTGTACATAATTATGATATATGACACCATTAGTCACATGACAACATATTGAATGGAAATAGTTAATAGATCAGTCTTAGGTCATAATATAAGTTTTAGTACATTCAATAGAGTGCATTTTTCTTCCATTGTGTTCCCATGTAAGTCTACTGATTGTGAGTTACTTTATTGGAAGTAGACTTGAATGCTGAAAAACCTAGACTATTTAGGGCTTATATTATTTTCACAGGGTAGCTAGAAGTAGATGAAATCATAAAACGAAAGAAAACATCAAACCTCAATCTTATCTCTTGTTAAACAGTACATTTTCTGAGTTTTGAGCTTATCTTAAAATGACACACAGCTTGCAGAGGTCACATATTTGGCCTGTTACCTACTGACACTCCCTCCAGCCTTCTCTGGATATGGAAACAATACAGCAAAACTCATAATTCCCAGTTAAAATGTATTTTGTTCCATGACTCCTTTTCCTAGAAAAACTGATGCAAAACCGATGAAGAAACAGTGCATGTGGCTTTTATTAGCAACACATTTCATTTGAAATGTTTGAATTTCAAAATTCTGGCAAGTTTTTACAAGTAGCGACAACCAGCTAGGCTAGAAATGCATTAAAAGGGAAGGAATCGTAACTGCCCTTGAAATGTTTTGGGTACAGCCAATTTTACAATATGCCTGACTCAAAAATAATAAACAGGTTTTTGGAAGGATTTTATTAATCTTATTGTTTGTATGTATTACATACAAAACAACAAACAAGATTCAGTTAATCAGTTAAATTAGTGTTTGGGATTAGTACAGCTGGGATCGAGATCCCTCATTGTTCTATAAGTCTACTTGAAACTGTTACTAAAGTTAACTCAGTATTAGATAAAAATTAAAGAGTATCAAAAGATTTGCATACAGATATATTGATTAATCATTGGAAGGGCAAATCATTTCTGAGTCACATTGCTTGCGGCTTTGAATTGATAACCCTTCAAACACTTAAAGCGCTGTCCAACCACCACCTCTAATGTTTCACCAAAGTTTGTAACATGTTTTTATTTATGCATTTACTGCTAATTTATTTATTTGGCTGACAAAATGACAAAAAAAAGTGGCAATCCAGTTTTTAAATGATTGTTTTTCTTGAGAGTATTATTTACTGGTTTACAATGAACTACTGATATAAGCCTAGAAAGGAATCAATAGGTTTCCTTTATCAGTCAGGACATTGATCATGAGGTCTGTAAAGAAAGGGGACTGCTCATAAAACTCGCTCATGACAGATCAAGACGACTCCAGCCGACAAGCTAAAAACAAAAAAAAATCCCAGTAAATCCCAGGATTCCAGGGTAGGAAGGTGTGGGCTGTCATGACCATAAGTGAGCTACCGGGGCGTGTCGATTCCACCCAGGTAGTTTCGACACTTTCTTCTTGGGCTTTCCAGGTCGATGTCACTCTCTACTTTTGAAGTTTTAACAACGGGACTGAAAAGACACAGAAAAGGGACACCGCGTTTACGGGGCCTCTGCTGACTCTAGTACTAAGGTTAGTTCTCTTTTTACTTCCGGGTCTGTTCCTGAAAATATGTCGGTCAACAAACGTTGTTTTAGTCGTTTATAGACGATGGTGGATTAGTTTAGCAGAAAAAAACCACACTTTTACAAGTTACGATTTAGTCTTCATTATTTAAAGAGATCTTTGGTTCACATAATTTACTAAATAGTCGACTTAACTACATTTTACACACTCTATAACTTTATAGTTTCTCTTATGTGACACTAACTTGAAGTCTTATTGCAGTAACTTCTGCATTGTTCTAAAGTTACTCATAGCCTGTTATGATTTATTCATTGCTTAACATGGCTGCTCACTGTTGCACTGTACATGTGAATATTTGCAACTGAGTCCACACCCTGTCCTGTTTCTTTTAGTCTGGATGCATCATCCTAACTGACAACACTCCCGGACAAAGAGCTGCACCACAGTCCTATCAAAACAATAGTTCAGGACTGCTTCTATTTCTCTGCAGATTATTTATAAGTGTAATTCCTCCCTTTATAAGTGGGACCATGCCTGCTTCCCAAACCCACTGAGAGGTTCTTACTAAAAGATGCAACCAGGAGGTCCTCTGCCACCTCCGCCACCACCACTTCCACCTCCACCTCCACCTCCACCACCTCCACCTCCAGCCCCTGGCCTTTTTCCATCACTGAATGGCCCGGGCTTCGCCAAGGGACAGCGCCGGCGCTCCAGGATGCGCAATTTCAACTGGGAGACTCTTCCCAAGCAAAGTGTCGTAGGAAAGCACAATATCTGGACTGCAGATAAGACTGATGGGGAATATGAGCTGGACACTGATCACATAGAGGAGTTGTTCAGTCACAAGCAGGTCCAGCAACAACTCAAGGCCCAGAGTGTGAAGGGCCTGTCAAGTCCGGTCACAGGAGGGGAAGTGGTGAGTACAGCCAGCCATAAAATACAGGTGTCACACTTTATACATCACAGGGAAACTTTTACCCCAAGTTGTAGCAATATATTAAAATGTCTTGCTGTATAATGCAGAGATATGGTGACAATGTAATTTGACCAAGATTGATTTCTTTTTATAGGCGCACATTTGAGATAAACATCTGTACATGTTTCCCCCATTTTGGCAAACTCTCTGTTTGATGTGGATAAGGACCTCCTCTGTTTAGCTCATCACCATAAATGACAATACAAGTGATTTTTAAGAAATGGGAATATAGTGATACTTTGGAAAGGGTTAGGGCTCTTTCCTCATTAGATTTGGAAAAATGGAAAACTGAATTACCAAAATCATAACAAAATATGATGTAATATGTTTATTAGAAACATTACGTATTGATGTACAGTCACTCAATACAAGGGTGGAGTCTCACTATTCTTCATATCTGTTTGCTAAGGGAAGGTAATAGAGTCATCATACAGCACTAGTCTGTATAGTAGCCTACGTGTGCTCTGTATTTAAGCTATTGTAACTAATAAACTACATGTATTTACTTTTATCTAAAGGCAAGTCTTTAGAGACAACAACCAGGAACAAAGAAGTTTGCATGTCTGTCTGTACCCTCTGTTTATACCCTACTACTTGTAGACTAATGACCATTTGTTTAACAAAAGTTTTGACCTATGTACTTTTTCTAAGAGCAACACTGAGAGAATGTTTTATTGATGCAAAATGGTATCTTTGCCTATTTGTTCAATACAATCAACTCAAAGAAATCTTAACCTTTGGAATCCAGTGTCTCTTTGGAAAGCAGAGGTGTTTGTGACACAAAAGACACTGTTCAACCCAATAGTGAACTAACAACTGATTATTGAGGTCTGTGTCTGTTTCTATTTCCAGGTTTCCATTCTCAGCTCCAAGAGGAGCATGAATATTGGAATTTTCCTAAAGCAATTCAAGCGGTGAGTCAGTATTAGAATTAGTAGTAGTAAGGTGTGATTGGTTTTGCACAATAATCCGTCCGTATTACTGTGTTAAACAACACAGGATGAGGCATACAGATATGTCTGTACCATGGCTACATCACAAACCCTTGAAAGCTAGCATGTCCTGGCAGGTCTGATCTGCACTGTCGTACAGCTCCAACAGGCCTACAGGCCAACACCTCCCTGAGGTATTCAGTTCAGATCAGTTATTAGGAGGTATTGTAAATGTATTGCCTAAGGTGGTTTGGCATACGCAACTAATCAAACAGGAAATGGAAAAAAATACTATATCCTTTTTTATACTCCAGAAATGTCACCAGCAAGACAACAGAATGTATATAAATACTATATATACTAATCTATACATCTAGTGCTTTTACCTATTTTTCTATCAAAAACACCTGTATTTGGTCAAAGGATACTCCATCATTTTCATATCCTGTACAGTATGAACTTTTCTGAGGACTGGAATCTGAAATGTTTTGATTACGCAAAGCAATTTGAGCAGGTAAAGGCTTGTTGGTGTCAGCAGCCCAAGTTTTCCAAGCATGCAGGGTTAGGGTTAACATAGACACACTGCTCTCAACCTTAAACAAACACTCAAAACATTAAGGTAAATGATGACTACTGAACTGAATCCTGTCTGTCTCTCTACCTCCATCCACAGGTCTTTAGAAGACCTGATTGAAGAAATTAAATCAGGAAGTAGTCGCAGTTTTGGTCCTGGAAAACTGCGTGACTTGTGCAAGTTGCTGCCAGATGACGGGGAGGTACTTGAGTCTGCTACTTATTTTCTTTCTATTGTTTAACATACATCCTACAACCTTGTTCGTTGTAATTTTACCCCATAAAAACAATCTGTTTTTTTATTTTTTATTTGTGGCCTTTATTTTCCATGAATGCAGGTTAAGAAGCTGGTTAGCTTTAAAGGAGACCTCTCTGCTGTCCCTGAAGCAGATCTTTTTATGCTCATGCTGGTCAAGATTCCTAGGTAAGCTACTTAAATGTAATTTCGTGAATTGCTTGTGCTAAATGAAACTTGTGGCTTGCTAATGATGGAAACTTTGCATCTGTTAGTTATGAAGAGCGTCTGAGCAGCTTGGTGCTGAAAGAGGAATTTTTCCCCCTCATGGATGAAATGAAAGGATTAATTGGTACTTTGACAGCTGCTGGAAGGGGTATTGTTGTTTTTCTGGATTTTAAATAGATTAAACTCAATATATTTTGTGCAAAAATAGAATTATAAGCCTATTTAGACTTGAAATTAACCACACATGTCTTCTTTTAGAGCTTTTAGAGTCTGATAATCTCCATTCTGTCATTCGTTTGGTACTGAAGACTGGAAATTACATGAATGCTGTGAGTATATAATATGTGATAGTGGAGTCTTAACAGACTTTCCTTTGTTTATGCATCATTGATCTCAGTATCTTTATTTGATTACAGGGTGGTTATGCAGGCAGTGCAATTGGCTTCCGAATGGCTTCTCTGCTGAAGCTAGTGGATACTAAAGCAAATAAACCAGGAATGAATCTTATGCATTATGTCGTGATGGTAAGTAGCTTTTGTTCGGTTAATCTAATTGCAATGTAGAGACAGTTTTTCTGTATCTTATGATATGTTTGCAAAATGTGATTTCTGTCCAAACCTTTATATTCACCACAGCAAGCCCAGAAGGCAGATATGGACCTGCTGAAATTTCCTGAACAGCTCACACATATTGAAGATGCAGCAAGGTAAATAATTTATTAAAAAAAACAAACACAAAAACTTACTCTGTATATTTTAACCCTCGTTTTGTTTGCAGCACCATGAGAAATAGTCTTTCTTTTCTTTTTCTTTTTTTTAAGAATGAATAAAAGTGACACTGAAGCAGAGTTTAAAAGACAAACAAAGAAGGTACAAGATGCCAAAGCAGACACCTTGAAGCATGAAGACCTGAAGGTACAAATGGAGGATTTTCTTAAGGTGAGGAATTGTTTTTTGGGTGGAATTCAGCCCATTTTGTGTGAAGTTAGATGATGGATACATGTTCTAATGTTAAGATTTTGGCTCCAATTAGGAAGCTGAGGTTTATTTGGCAGAAATAGAGACTGATCTTCAGGAACTGCAGTTACTGACTGATTCTGTGGCAGAGTACTTCTGTGAGGACCCCGCGAAGTTCAAACTGGAGGAGTGTTGCTCCATTTTCAAATCCTTTTGTGAGAAATTTATGCGGGCCATGCAGGTAAGCCTTTGAACATGGAATGGTGCTTAGATGAGCTAAAACATCTCTTATTGCTCCATTAACCATGTGACTTTCTGCAGGAAAACAAGGCTAGAGAGATGGCAGAGGTGAAAAGGAGACAGAGGGACAGATTACAAAGTGCAGCCAAGCGCAGATCCACAGCGACCTGCTCCAGCAGAGACAAGGAAATGGATGGTGTCGCATTAGAGTCCGTACTACAGAACTTCCTCACCAATCGCGTCTCTAGGAGGAGATCTGGGAGGCCCTCGTCTACTTATGGAAGCCCCACGAGTGGCAGCCCTAATAATGGGAGCCTATCAGAAATTACTTCTCAGACCAACCTCCCCACTGGAAACCAGAAGCATGGAGGCTGCTTAGCATTTAAAGCTAAGGAGATGGGCAGAAAAGAGTGGACTTCAGCAGTTGAACTCACAGAGAACTCTTCATTAAAGAAAAGTCAGTCAAATATCGAGGACAACAAAGCAAAAAGTGACATTTCTCATAAAGAGGAGATGTCAACTTCAAGAAAAGAGGACCCTAGAGGATTTACACACCCAGCCAAAAGGATCAATAGCATTGCCTCTGTAGGCAGATCTTTCTCAGCCACCACTGATGACGAGGAAGATCTGCAAGACAACAATGAGGAGGAGGCCCAAAAGTTACGTGAAGCATCTAAAAAAGTTTTGCTCTTTCAGAACAGCCGTGGCAGCGTCTCATCTGGGGACTTCTCTCTGGAAAGTCAGAAATCTCCCTGTGCAAAAAAGACTTTGCCTCGTCAGCTGACTTTTGATGAGCAAATACAGAGGTATCCTGGAGACCCAACCAATGAGGATATGGTTCAATTTTTGTTTAATCCTCAGTCCTCCTCAAGACGTAACCTTGGCCGCCGGCATACTCTACCTAACAAAGTACCTAAAACTGAGGAAGATGAGGATAATCTGTGGACTCAGCCTTCATCTAAAACTCCAAATCCTGCAGCAGAAGAAAAAGGGAGACTATTAGGAGAGGCTGCTGGACACACTCCTTCAAAACCAGTGTTTGATTTTACTGACATTTCTCCAAACTTTAAAAAGTCTGGTGCTCAAAACCAGAATTCTCCGTCAGCCGAAAAGAAAAGTAAGCCAACTGTTTCTTTAGCCCATGCACAAGATGAAGGCTTTCTGGAGCAGAACCAAGAGGGCAAATCAGTGGAGCCTGCAGGCAACAACCTGCAGTCAAATAGTGAAAATATTCCACCTAGGAGTTTGTGGTTTAAGACTGAGACATCTGGGCTATTTTTTAGCTTTTTCAAACGCCTTGGAGATATGAGCAAACAAAACAGCAAGGAAACGGTCCAGAAGGGCATGGATTCTAGTGTGTAGGCTTTGAAATATATTTATAAATTCATAAGATACATTATAGCTGGCAGTCATGATGATGATATAGTGTTATCTTTAATGCTCATTTTGTGAACTGAAAACTGATAAAGATATGAGAGAAGGTTTTAGGAAAATGGTTGGAGAATGTTTTGTTGGTTGTTGAAAGGCTTTTTGTATGTTGTACCACTAGATGGCAGGATAACTGAGCTGAAAATGGAGGTGTTGATTTTCAGACAGTCTTTATGTCTAGTTAAGAAAAGAAAGATGGTTACACTCACTGTAAAACATTTTGTCTTCACCTTTTATGCATGTATATTAATATTCTATTGACAACATGGTACTGTTCTCAAAAGTTGGATAAAGTTAATACAGTGTGTGTTCTATGTCAGATTTAAACAGAATGTGCTGAGAAAGTGAATGAGTGTAGAGTGTGGAGATAAGGCAGCATAAAGAAATCAAATTGTATTGAAATCTTGTTTTGGTTGTTATTTTTTTACTAGTACTTGTCTGTACTGTATATACAGTATTGCTATTTTTCAGTTGTATAATGAAAAATATATTTACTTTCTGATTCTTAGTTGTCCTCCACTCTTGTTGTCACAAGCACATCAAAAATGCGCAAGACTGTGGTTGCTTTCAGGGTCTTACTCAATTCAGCCATTGTTTCGGTCTTAAATGGGTCAGTGTTACAAAGGCAGCCTGTATCTGAGCAGAGCTGAACCACGGATGGTCCATGGCAAAGTGAAGGGTGCTGATCCCAAATTAACTTGAGAAGAGATTACCATGGTTGAAAGGCCAACAACTGGTGGCCGATTATGATGGAAAATACCAGCTTGCAGCACAGTCAGATACAGCCCCAATACCCCCATTAGCTAGGAGCAGAGGCAAGAGGTCAGTGCGATTGTGTCAATACAACTAACAGTTCATAATGTTAGTTTTACTTCTGGCATACAATAATGAGCTTTCTGGTACATTGTCAGGCTGTCTGTGTCCATGACCTGTTTAGTGTTCTCATTTAAACACCAACTGGAGCAATCTGATGCTTTTTCATGTTTCTTTGTGATCAAATATTTATTAGATTGATGGTCACTGAAATTACAGAGATGTGATGTAAGTTGTGACTTACCAGACTGTTCGTTTGTACGTATCAATAACTAGTCAGGGTGAATAAATGAGTTTCATTATATAGAGAAAAGAATCACTAGATTGTCCAGGGACCTCTACTTTCCACCACTGATATATTCCTTTATATTCATAAAAACAAAACAAAAAAGACAACTGCATATTTCTACAGCTTTACAATTTCTGTAATGTGGGATGACACTGCATACATTAAAACTAATTTGTACTAGGCCTGAAATGGATATCTGCTCCACTGATCATAACAATTTTAACTTGACAGCAGAAATGTAGTTTTTCTTCTGACTGACCTCCATATTTTATAGCTATTTAAAACCTTTAAATTAACTTCAGGTTAAAGATAAAGGAGTTTAAAGGATGATTTTTCCTATCTTTGTTCAAACTTATCACACTTAACAGTCAAAAGACTACAAGAACAGTATCTGATGTGGTCCACGGCTGTAGTATAATCACATTATTATGCCAGATGATAAGTCTGACATGATTATGTGTGGAACCTGCCTTAAATGTGTGGTGTAATAATGGCTATGTAACAAATAGCCCCTTTTTACAGGACTGACTGTAGTCATGAAGAAGAAAAATCAATAAAATCGACCCATTAAATAAAACCAATGATGAAATTTGACTTATTGTAATGTTGTATAAGTAGGTGATGTAGTAATAAGAACGTGGGTTCTTTCAAAATATGGTGCAACCCATGTTATGAGATATACCGGCAGAGTCAGTCTTGCCAGTCAGACGTACACAATGTATGTGTGTTCTGTTCACTGCTGCTGTCAGACTGCAGCAGCCATCTTGACTAAACTGGAAGCAGTCTCCATGGCAACTCCACGTTGCAGAATAAAACCCAGAGATGACTGCGTTTGCCCCTCACCCAAAGCCCCACCCCCAACAAACTCCTCACCGCCTGCAACACCACAGCAGCCTCACACAGTGCAACACATCACATCATGATACAGTGCCATCTTTTTGCATCCATAAGCCTCTACATGTAGAGCACCTACACTGGCCACCCCCAGTCAGGGTGAAATATCTTGCATATTTTTCTCCTCTGCATATCCTACAATATTTATATATATATATACACACACTCATATATATATATACAAACACACTCATCAAGTGCCCTGACTCTAACCCCGTACCGCCATGTGACTCCACCCAAAGAACCATATTACCGGAACTACCAGAACTCTCATGCTGGGTGCCCACACCCATCCTTCTGCCTTTCCCAAAACTCTCTCATCTCTCTGCCCTTACAGACTCTACACAGTGCTCAGTAATGGTACATTCTTATTAGCAATTCCCTGTTTACAGTTGAAAATGCAAATAACTGAGGCCCCAGGATGCAAGTTCTGAGAGACTATAACATGAAACATACTGCGAATCTGTCAAATCACTGAACTAAAGTCAGTTTCAGGACTATTCCCTGAATGTTGTATTGAGAGGTATATTCCTTTTGTCTTTACGCTCCAATAATTCTTTGCCTCCTAATAATTTAAAGCTTTAAGGTAATAAACTGCATCCTTTGTCCATTTAAGGCATCTGGGCGGGATCTAAGGAAGCCGAACCCCTTTGCACCAGACAGACTTATCTCTCAGTCAGTTCCCGAGATTTCACCACTTTTGCATATTCCCTGCCCCCTCCATATGCTATTGGGCTCTTCAACTCCTCCCATCAGACATCTGACCAATGCTACGTGTAAGCCACTCCCCTAATCTCCTCCCTTCCCTTGTCCTCTTCCTTACTGTCCCCTTCTTCTCCCAGACAGACCCTGCCCTTTCCTTTCTGTCGCCCTGTCTGTGGATTCTGTTGTAGAGGATTGGGACCCTGACAATGGGAGGCTTTCTCTCCGGCCTGCAATGCTGACACTCCAGTCCCTCCTGCTGGGAATTCATGTGAGTACAGTCCGGCCATTCACTTCTTTTTATGGTATCGTATTTCTGCTTTCTCATCTTGTTTGTGCCTGTATCTGGAGTCCTCAATAATACAATGACTGGGAGAGGAGCAGATGAATAATTGATTGCTCCATCCTAACCAGCATCTGTGCATTGGTAAATCACAGAGGGACTGTAATTATTAACCATGATGTATTCTCTTTTGTTATATATATTTTTATTATTTTTATTTTTTTATTTTTTTTATCATCGATGAAAAACATCAAGTAGAAGTATTTTATTCTAGCCTCGTTTAAAAGCAACTGTTGCACTAAAATACTCTGCTGCTCTGATTCTTTATTGCTTCCTCAACCAGCCCACACACTTCTCCATTTTAGCTCCTAGCTGGCTGCCGGCTGGCTGCCGGCTCTGTAGCAGGTGGGCATCTCTGCTGCAGTCTGAGGGCTGGGCTCTGTAATCAAGCATACACGCTCTTTTGTTTAGAGGATTAGTGATCTTTCATTGGTTTTCTGATCTGAATTTGTATGGGGCATACTGCTGGGAAGCTATGTGAGCCACATGTGAATCAGCATGTTGTTTGCTTATGTCACTCAGTGACTCCTTGTGTTGCACGATACTGCAGCAACAGCACCAGGCAATGCATCATTTTTTTTCCACCTCTGGCCTAGACTGGAAGCAGATGGTACAGTGGTTCTGTATTGATTAGACCGTGTTCAGGAGGATGGTTAATCATTGTGTAAAACTATCTCAAAAGTTACTTTTGATGTGTGCAGCTGATAGAAGTGTTTGGCTGGTTTTGCTATGCTGGCTGACAGCACTGGGTCACAGGGAGGTTGCAGACGGTCCTGGATGCTGCGCCAGAGGGCAGATTCTTAGCAGGGGTTCCATGCCTGCGTCAGGGCTGTAGTGTTTCAGTCACTTTGCATACATCGGCTGGGAGTCTCAGATTATGTCAGTTTTCATTAGGTATACCAGGCCAGCAGCATGTGCAAGACACCTGGGGAGCAAAGAAGGGTGCTATCCCGGCCTTACAGTACTAGTACAGACTGAATGGTTTCAGCAGATCTCTGTAAACATTCAAGTAATGATCAAGTGTTTTCCACAGGAACAGAGATCCAACTGTAGGGTAGAAGTGACCATGACCTTTGAATACTAATTTGATCAAAGGCACACGTGTGGCAGGGATTTAGTAATGATCATGTTTATCAGACCAATTCCCCCTTAATTCACTCAGATGAGAAGATAGGCAGATTATAAATAGATAGATTGTGCAGGTTGAGTCTAATCTGTCATTCAATGGTTTCCGGGTTATATCATCATTTAAATTAGGCCCATGGCAGGAACTTCTACTGCGGTTACTTTCTGAACTTGTCCACTAAAATCACATGGTAAAAACTAAATATGAAAAAAAAGATCATCATAGCCCTCCTAACCATTCCTACTTGTCATGATAAG
Organism: Chromis chromis; assembly: GCA_900302755.1. Classification (NCBI taxonomy): domain Eukaryota; kingdom Metazoa; phylum Chordata; class Actinopteri; family Pomacentridae; genus Chromis; species Chromis chromis. The sequence continues at coordinate 26,646 of OMNN01062412.1, read as the reverse complement.
GTGTGAAAACCCCATGCAAAATAAACTTTACTGTAGGTTCTGATAGTACCCATATTATAGTATATTAGCTCTGATCTTAGCCTGTGAGAAAATACAGAAAAAATATCAATAAAAGATTGTAGTTTTAGAGTAAATGTAGAATTTCAATACCTCTGGTTAATAAACAACAAATAAGGACAACAAATAAACAACGGCAATAGACTTTTAATGGTCACCATGTCAGTTTATTTGTATTCTGTTCATATACTGTGTTTCCTCTAGCTCTGCACTGAAGATTGATCAGAGCCAATCATTAGACTGTAATTTCGCCCTTCTTTAAGATGGATTAGATTGAACCACTTGTCTAGGTCATTTTCACAAGCACTACTTTCACTAGTAGATGGTAATTTCCTTTTAGCTCTGTACACGAGGCTTCATGAGTCTACCCTAACCTCATCAAGTGGGAAGCAGTCACATCAGACATGATATAATGAATATTAGATGAAACTTCATGAGGCTGCAGTGCAACATTTTTTTTGGTCTAAGCTTTACATCAATAATTTCAGGAAAAAACATCACCATCATTGCACATAGAGATAAAGGGATGATGATTTATTACATCTTTAAAATTCTAGCAGCTGAACTTAAATGTCATCCTTCCGTATTTTTATTGAACTGCAGTATATCGTTTAAATGTCTCTGACTATATGGCAGTTTATAAAGATAAAATGAATCTAGGTGAAAAGGTGCTTCCAGGAATTTCAAAATTGCAGCCATTTTTAAAGTTTAACATTTATCCTGTCAAGCATGTTACATGTTGCAAGTCAATGAAAGTAAACGCAGTGCAAAACAAATCCCAATATTCAATTTAAAAATCCAACATACAGTCTTACAGTGATTTTTTTCTTTATTATGATAGAGTTGCTTATATAAACCATTCAACACAGATATGGTGTATTTCATTAAATGTTTTGCTCAACAAACTGTAAAGCCAATATCACAATCAGTCCATCATACATCTTTTGTGAACAAATTGCAACACCATTAATGCTTCGTGGAGCACACACTGACTACTGTAATCAAATCATTAAGTGACATATTGCTGGTGTCCTTGCACAGGATGACATGAACAAGACATTATGTGACCATTTGAGTAACAGTATGACACACACAGAGTCACTCAGTGGCTCTTACTGCAGGTGAATAAGCATTGCAGGCACTGCTTGTGCACTGATCGACCTTTTGTAAAATCTGCAGTGTATGTTGTGCCTGCAGACACATGGCCTGCATGCCGCATTGTCTCCTGCCAATGTTTATGATAGTGGGCTCACAGGGAGAGACAAAGATATCTCCTGACATGATGTGGTCAGTGTCTCTCATCTCCTCTCATTAGCTGTCGCACCTTATCTTCCCAGTATCTGCAGACAAAAAAGACAATTGACTACTGCAGTTTGTTTTTTAGAAATCCAATAAGTAATTGCACTTAACAAGTGTTTGCAGAGTTTATTTCTACACATTTTCAATACTACTGATGCACAGACTCAGCAAATTTAGCCAGGCCTTTGTTATGGATGCATATTTATTCCTGTGCATTTTGAGTCAGGCAAGCATAAAAGAATAAAAATATAAATTGTGAGTCCATTTGTACCTAAGATGAACTCGGTGAAAACAATATAACATGATACAAACAGCGGTGTTGAGTCTACTGTTCTCAAAAGCCCTATAAAATATGCCTCAGACTCAGAGTTTTTATGGTGTGAAACCCACTGCTATGACCAGAAACTGATGCATTGAGACAGATTCCTTCTTCTGATGCAGCGAGGTGTAAGGGGAGCTTGTTAGTTTGAGGAGAAGTTTCTGTGTTGTGTGAATAATGATTGATGAGTCATCACAGAGCTAGGCACCCCTGTTGGCCCCTCAGCTGCCCCTTAAAGATCCTGATAGCCTGGATGCCTCATTCTCAGGTCTAAATCAGCCTTGTTGTCCTAAATAGTGTAAGGAGCTCTGGGTTGTTATTGGTAGCGTGGGCTATGAGATGATGCAGTCAGTCAAAATGGACCTCTGTCTGCATTAGATTCCATCAGATGTTCCTGCATATTGACATAATGATCGCGTTCAGGGTTTACTATTTGCTTTATGATTTGCTACTTAGTGAAACAAAAAAGCTCAGGAATGCTTTTGAAAAAGTAATGAGAGTAAAACCGCAACCAAATGCGATATTTACAGCAATGCAGCTGATGTATGACGTTCACAGTAATGCAGAAAGCAGTTCAGATATTTTGTTATTATGTAATTCCAGAAAAGTCCCCGAGGCAAATCTCTCTTAAAGACTCTGATACACAGCAGCTGCCTTTCTGACTTTAAGTTTTTCTTCTCCTTTCTCTCTTAGTCAAACATACAGATATATTTCTTCATAATATAGTCTTTCCTAAAACTTAACGAAATCAGTAGTGGTGAGAGCCTAGGAACAATCATTGCGTATAGACACGAGAACAAGGACACAACAGATGTGGTTGGATACATAAACTACAGTCTATATTTAAACACAATCTTGAGAGCGCATCATCAAGAGCCTAAACTTCTGACTTCAGGACAGTGAGACTTCTGCCGATGTTTGCCAGTTCAGCAAACAGGCAGCTGCTGAAATAAACTGTCTGAGTTCTCTTCTCTGCTGCAACACAGTCTTCAAAGGGCCTATTTCAACTAATGGAGCAAAACCAGGAGATCGAACTCAGAGACTTAAAATACTGGGTGCAGTTAGGAGAAAAGGTATTTGCCTCTTACTGAAATGAAGAGGAAGGGAAGAGGAAAATACTTTTTATGGCCCTCAAGCGCAAACATCCTGGAATCCTGAATAGTCACAGTTAAGGAATGATATTAACATCGACAAATTACAGCCTTCTTAAAGGGCTAGTTTCTCTTTTATTGTTCTATCATTTAGCAGCTTCCAGTGTAATAATTTCATAAAGATATAGTATTATTTAATATGTGATTTTGCATTCAATTATTCTATCATGAAAATATCCTTTATTATATTAATATGGATTATTTTATTATTTTTTAACATTTATTTAAATGTATTTTTAATTAATATCATAAGATGTGATTAGTGATCACACCCAACCCAGGTTTTTAGCCAAGCAGGCAATTTTATTTTATCGGCCATGTTTCGAGACTGATAAAATAAGCCAGTGAGACCTCTGTTCCAACCCCCATGCAACATAGTGAAAGCAATTTAATGTGTTGGGCTCAAAGCATTAGACACAAAACTCAACAGCAAAAATTCTTGCTCAAACCATGTCCCAGTTATTCGAGATAATCCAAAGATATTTTAATAATTGTTTACACATACCAGTTCAGTAGGGTATTGTATCCCTTGGATTGATTTTCATGAACTGAATACATGAATATAGGTTGTTGAAACTTATATTTAATTGTTTCCTGGAAGCAAGCAGTTTTATAACCACTGACTGAAATTAAGCAGTTCATATTTGAAATAGTTTTGGTAATCAGTGACTAGGCTCACATTTTGATAGTGGTCTGACTGACTGATTAAGAGGTCATACTTTCCATAGATTGTATAAAGTCTCAAACAATTTAAAAAAAAAACACACAGTGGGTGAGACAACCAGGTAATCTATTCAGTCTGACATTTTCTGGGTGGATGTTTTCTCATCCATAAAAGATACCATCCCTCATTTCATCCCTTAGTCACAAGGCAAAAAAAATTTATTTATTCATTTCCCTTTACAAAGTAGGAAATGGACTAGCAGACATGAGTCATTGCTTTTTGTGTTATAAAGGACAGAAAAACCTCAGAGTGATGATTTTGCAGAAAACTTTACAGGTCTGTATTCAATTTAGCTCACAAATCACAGCAACAAAAACAAGTAGCGCTGTATGGGAACGGTGAAGAGTAGCGCATGGCTACCTGCCCTACCTACCAGCAGACAAAATCCAAACAGATTAAGCTAAGTGCGATGTTTTCTCTGAATGCGAGCTCATGTTGCTGAAATCCAATTAAACCATTCATATTAGGAATCCCTGGCTGTCTTAAGGACAAAGGTGTTTAGCACACAAACAACTCACCTCAAGCATGGAATACCTCTGTATTGCTTGGTCTATGGACAAGCAATGGCTGCCCTTATTATTTTCTGTGCACATTAAGCATTTACTTGCAGTCAGATTTGAGTTGACAGGAGCATGAAGGTGTCATCTGAATCTGGGAGACACGGTAATCCAGATGGCAGACTGGGACTGACCCGGCAGGAGGACATTAAGCCACTTAACTGTAATGCAGAGTGAGAGTGGCAAATGATGCTTCGCAATCAAACAGCTTAATTTGCAAACATTTACATTCTGTGGATTTCTGCAGGCAACATGTTCCCCCATGACAGAGACAAGGAAAGCAAACAGTGATGCACATGGACAGGAGTAGCTGACCTGATCTGTATGAAGTTGCTGATCATACGTTTCCCATGACGAAGCCTTGTGGTGGATATCTAATCACATGCTTCCTCAAACGTTACCCCAGTCTGTGTTCTATTGTCACTGTTGTTATGTTAAGTAGTTCAACTCATGGCTTAATTCATCTCTGTTTTAGATTTTACTGTATGTATATCTTGGAATGAAAGAACCCTGTGAAGCTATGTGACAATGGCTTGTAAATTTACAAACTTAAACCATCTGTAATTATTTCGCTGACATTCTTTTTGTCTTCTCTGTTTTTATTGTCTTGCATTTTCACTCATATTGTCTTGCTTTTTAAGTATATGCACACCTACTAAGGGCTGCTGTCAGGGAGAGACTGTTTTTAAAGAAAGATCCTCTTTCTGTGGTGAGGCAAGTGGGAGTAATTGAGCCGAGGAGGGCTGTTCAGGGAACAGACAGGCAAGGGAGGAAGGGAAGTGAAGGGCGGGGAGACTGTTGCAATCCTACAGGCAGCCACCAGCCAGCCAAACAGGGAGGAGCCTGAAGGCTTTGGCTCATCAAGCTACCTCCTGATGTCACTGTTCAGCTGCTACAATTCACAGTCCATGTAAAGGGAAGGCAGCCCAGGGAGGGGAGGGCCTGTGTGGGGAGACAAGGAAAGGGGGAGGCACGGAGGGTAGCGGGGAAGGGCTTGTTGTGTGGACAGTGAAAGGGCTCAGCAGAGCTCCTTAGTCAGTAGGCCTTCTAATCACTTGGGAAGGAGCAACAATGGAGCCTGCGTGCCTGAGAAAATCCCCATCTGCAAGATGCCTGTGGCTGAGATCTGGCCTGCTGATGCTATGAGTGCATTTATGTGGTTAAGAGAGAGAGAGAGAGAAGAGAAAAATGACAGAATAATAGAAAAAAGGAAAAGAGATGAAGGGAGGGGACGAGATGTGGGGTGCTGAGCTGTGAGCAGAGCTGGAATGCCATTGTTAGAGCTTTCTGCTCTGTGCTGCAGAGAGGGACAGCTGCCTCAGAGGCCTGCTTGCTCATGTGAGACAGGCAGCACAGCTCACCGTGAATTCCCCCCCCCCATCTCCCCACGGACGGACAGACAGGTGGTTCCTGAACTCAGCCTGTTAGGAGTCAAGGGAAGGAACCAGAAGGAATTTGGGGAGTGGCAAAAGCTTCCTCTTTCCTCTTCTTACTCTCAAAGAAAAGGGGCCTTGCTATATTTGTCAAGGTACTGTTCAGAACTTAAAGACAGGGAGAGAGTCTTTAGCTCTCTGTGTTTGGTGAGATACAGGCCTGATAATTAGCTTCATCCCAGGTCAGGCTAAGAGGGCAGTATAAACTGGGCTATTACCAATTCAGTGATGCAGCATTTGAACTAATATGCTCAGTTAAATCAAACCATCTTTTCTCTGTGTCTGTGTATAATGAATTGCAATAAGAAGGGTGTTGTTTTCATTTTCATATCTTTATGCAAATGAAGATGTAGTTTTTCTGAACTATAATGTACCATCAGTAACTATAAAGGGATGTTCTACATTTAATGATGATATACCACATTCTGATCTACAAGACAGTTTTAGGACATGGATAGGATCTGTTCTTATTTTAGGTTTTCATCTCGATATTTTCTTTGAAGTTGCAGTCGAATCAAGTCAAACATGACAGTTGTGAGAGCTACAGTTCAAGTACAGATGTCACATTCCACTGCTCTCACTTTGATTATATCACCACTACAACAGAGTTAACCTTTTCATATATGCATTTCCTTGGTTTTATATAATTTGGTTTCAGCATATTTTAAGACAATATATTTTAGAGATTTTTAAGTGTTCTCCAGAAGATTATATTTTCCGGCGGCATTTGTGCTAAGTTTTAAATCAACCAAATCTCAGCCAACAAGAATCCCTCTTGTTCTCAAGCTTTCCTGAGTGTTGAATGATTTTACATTGCATTAAAGTTATCACATCCGCAGAACCTAATCAGGCAGGATGTTGCTCACTGGTGTTGCAATGAAAATAGACAAAAAACAAACATACAGGACACCTGTGTCTAGTCTTATAAGCCAACATCCTTAGTTTCTATAAAGAAATACATTTCAGTTTTCCTAATTTATCATTTATTTTTGAGTTATCTGCTTTTAGTTTAAGTGAATCAATTGCTTTTGCCAGAATAGCTGCTGTTATTTAACATGTCCTAATTTTTGACACCAGACCTGAATTTTCATATAAGCACCCCCTTCTACATTGAATTACAGAAAAAAAACTACAAGGGGCCTCTGACTAATGGCATTCTTCGCAATATTTAGGTTCCCTGATGTTTTGAAATGTTATTTTAGATAACAGGAGATATATGATGAAAAAAAACTGTCAAAAATACAGGGCTTAATAGTTTCTGATTGTATACAGCTAAGTTGTACAACCATAGTAATGTTACAAGACAAACAAGCACAACAAATGACTGGAGCCTGAACTGAGATTGATTCTTTTGTAAGCAGTGTTTATTGACCACATTAAAGCAGCATGTCTGTGTTTATAGTAGGTCATGTAATCCTTTATGTGCTTATGCACAATATGACAGATGTACAACATATCATTGGCACACTGAGTTAATCTGAGCTTGACCCAGTGATACAATTTCATGTAACAGCAACTCAGCCATCTGAACAGAGAGCCAGCAGGCATCCACTCATCTGGAATTCAAATTAATTAATGCCACAGTGTATGGTGAAATATTGCCAGGAATGAAACACAAGACGTATCCAAGCCATCTCTGTTAACAGCATATTTACATACACATATATTGTACTTCAAACACCAGTGTAAGCACAGACATGTTGGCCTCTAGGCAGCATAGTTGTTTCAGCTGAGAGTTTTGCCCTGTGGTGTTGATCACATGTTTTCATTTTTCCACGGCATTAGCCTGATTGGGATTTTCACTTATAAAGACAAACAACCTCTGGGTAAGAAGTTCATACTACTGACCCAATTTGATAAGGGAGAGCATAAACTGCAAGCAGTATACAGGACCTGGATGAGGTTTTCTAATGTTTACAGCATTATGACTCATTCGTCCCTTCGCTAAGGAAGTGAATACGCCCTCCTCAGCCTGTCTGAATGTTTCTTCGAGGCTTTCCTGACCTTCCACCTGTTTCTTCCACCCCACATGTGCAGGTTAACAGGTCCCTGCGCCCCCTTTGAATGTCTGTCACTATGGCTAAGCGTGAGACCGGCAGCACCAGCCCTGTGGTCAGGCAGATAGACAAGCAGTTCCTGGTCTGCAGCATCTGTTTGGATCATTATCACAACCCCAAGGTTCTTCCTTGCCTGCACACCTTCTGTGAGAAGTAAGTTCTGAATTACTCATTCTGATTGTATTTGTTTAGGACCCTACATAATGTGCTTTACCAGTGACTGACTAATATTAATATAACAGCCATATGACACTTTGAAGCAAAAATCAGCTTTTAAGTATTTTAGCACAAAATATACTAGAATTGAGTGCATCGTGTTTTTTTTATTTATTTCAAAATTAGGTGTAATGGCCTAAATCACCAGAATCCCTCCAGCTATTCTCTCCTTCTCATAGTGGCTTCTGCATGATGTAAGGTTCTAGCTACTCTCAGCTTGGCCACAAGAAAAACCGACAGCCATTTTTATGGCACAGCATTGTTGGCAGCGACTTCCACAGTTGTACTGCTAGAGTACTTGATTGCAACTGTATCCCTCTAATGAATTTCTTTTACATCTTGTCTCATTGTAGATGTCTGCAGAATTACATCCCTCCCCAGTCCTTGACGCTGTCCTGTCCAGTATGCAGACAGACCTCTATTTTGCCAGAGAAGGGTGTGGCAGCCCTGCAGAACAACTTCTTCATCACAAACCTAATGGAGGTGTTACAGCGAGATCCAGAGTGCAGTCGGCCTGAGGCATGCAATGTTCTTGAGTCAGCCAATGCAGCTACAACTTGTCAGCCCCTTTCTTGCCCCAACCATGAGGGCAAGGTAAGCCAAAACAAAATGCGCTATATAGTAGGTCAGATCTACCACAGATCAACCACAAATTCATTAAAATACTGTCTCCTGTTATCAGATCTCTCTTTTTTTTTTTCTAATACGTGTTAATATTCTCATTTGTCTTGTGCTCCACTGCACCACCTGCAGGTGATGGAGTTTTACTGCGAGTCATGTGAAACAGCCATGTGTCTGGAGTGCACAGAGGGAGAGCACAGGGAACATGTGACAGTTCCTTTGAGGGATGTGCTGGAGCAGCATAAGTCAGCTCTTAAAAATCAGCTGGACGCTGTGCGCAACAGGTATTAATTTTCAGTGCTTTAATACATGATAAATTACACGATTGTTTTTGGAAGATCTTAGAAATATTGAAAGAATAAAGAATGCTGATTTGAACATTTTATCTTGTGTTTATCTTTCTTTTGGTAGACTACCTCAGCTGACAGCTGCCATTGAGCTTGTGAATGAGATCTCCAAGCAGCTTACAGATAGGAAAAATGAGGCAGTGACTGAAATCAGTAATACTTTTGATGAGCTGGAGAAGGCCTTACACCAACGCAAGACTGCTCTCATTACTGAGGTGGAAAACATCTGCAGCACCAAGCAGAAGGTCAGAGGTCTCTTTGATTTTTCTCTTAATGAGAGAGAGAGAAAAAAATCCATAATGTTCCACATTTTAAGATTTACTGTACAAGCACTTACCGTCTGCCTCTGTCTCATTTTAGGTTCTCCAAGCACAGCTGACCTCTTTGCTTCAGGGCAAAGAGAACATTCAGAGCAGCTGCAACTTCACAGAGCATGCACTGAGCCATGGCAGTGCCACAGAGGTCCTACTGGTCCAGAAACAAATGGGTGAGCGAGTCAGCGCTCTGGCGCGACACAGCTTTCCTGAGCATCCCCACGAAAATGGACATCTGGAATGCCAGGTAGAGACAGACGGACTGAGGCGCTCCATCCAGAATCTGGGAGTCCTGATCACAACGGGGGCTGTGGGCCATACTAGTGTTGCCACCGGTGAAGGCCTGCGACACGCACTGGTCAGCCAGCACACCACTATCACAGTCACCACTAAAGACAAGGATGGAGAATTAGTGAAAACTGGCAACGCTGCTCTTAGGGCAGAGATTATCTCTGCAGATGGAGTGTGCACTGAAGCTGAGGTGGTGGACAACAAGAACGGCACCTATGAGGTTGGATATACCCTCCGCTCTGAGGGAGAATTCACCTTCTCTCTGCTGCTGTATGAACAGCCTGTGAGGGGGAGTCCGTTCCGTTTGCGTGGCGTCAAGCCGTCAGATGTCCTGCAGTCGCCAGACGACGTGAAGAGACGAGTGAAGTCCCCAAGTGGAGGAGGAGGCCATGTTCGACAGAAGGCTGTGCGCAGGCCCTCCAGCATGTACAGCACCACCAAGAAAAAGGAAAACCCAATAGAGGATGAGCTGATCTACAGAGTTGGTGGGTGAATGACTCCAAGTTCTGTTGTTAATTATAGTAACTGCTGACTCCATGATGTTTTTCTCTAGAGCGCACACTGAGTCATGTCTCTGGATAGTCTGAGTACCTTTTTGTACTTATTGCACTATCAAATGCAAAGTAAAAGCTAAACTTAAATATCGTACGCAAAGTACAAGACAACTTCTCACACATACATAGTGCTGAAGTGCACCGATGTCTTGTTGATATTGCAGGAACAAGAGGGCGAGATAAAGGAGAATTCACAAACCTTCAAGGCATCTCAACCTCCAGTAATGGGCGGATTGTGGTGGCAGACAGCAACAACCAGTGTATACAGGTCATTGTCTTATATTTTCTTGAGCTGCCAGACAATGTAGTGAATAATTTTATCATTTATATTTGTGAGTAACTGACTTTTCTCTTTTTCTAGGTGTTCTCTAATGACGGGCAGTTTAAGATGAGGTTTGGGGTAAGGGGTCGGTCACCAGGGCAGCTGCAGCGCCCCACGGGGGTCACAGTGGACATGAACGGTGACATAGTTGTAGCCGACTACGACAATAGATGGATTAGCATCTTCTCCTCGGATGGCAAGTTCAAGGTGCGTGGTCTCAGCCAGGAAAAACAAGTAAAAAATGTAATGACAAAAAAAAGAATGACCTAACTGTACCTCTGGCTGTCACAGAATAAAATTGGGGCAGGAAGATTGATGGGACCCAAAGGTGTGGCTGTGGATAAGAATGGACATATAATCACAGTTGATAATAAGGCCTGCTGCGTCTTCATCTTCCAATCAAATGGGAAGTTGGTGACAAAGTTCGGAGCCAGAGGAACATCAGACAGACACTTTGCAGGTATTGTGCCGTTGCGAGTAACCTACATGTATATGATCATATGATCATTTAATTAACAATATCTATTACAGGAAGAGACAGAAATTCACACGTTGAATCTTCACGTATCAGGGCATGTATTTGGGCCAGATTTACAGATTTTTTTTCTGTTTCTTCACAGGAATGTTGGATTTGTACAAATCTCATTTATTTAGTGATCAGCATGTTTCTATACACCCTTTATTTCAGAGTCTAACTACTGTGCGCATGTGTAGCTGCCTGCATAAATATAAACTTCAATACACTTTTAATGTTTTATTTTCATTCGTGCACTGATTACCTTAAACTGTAAACAATCATTCTAGTACAAGATATGATGATTGTCCTCGCCTCTCACTCAGATTTCGAGGGAACAATAAGCTGCTTGTGTTACTGGAATCCCTCACTGATGGGGCTTCAGCTGTACTCACCAGTTCTTTCAATTTCATTTCTCACTTGGACCTTTTCTTTTCTTTTAGAGAAAAGTGGTGCAAACATTGCACTGGAAACAAAGCTTAGTAAATCTGGCCCTGTTTTCAGTAAGTAATTAATTCACTGTCAGAGTGTGAACTAAGACAGTAAATCTTTGTTCTTTCTACGTGTTGATGCATCAACTCTGTCCTGTCTCACATATTGTCCCACATCCACTGTCAGAGTGTCTCTGTGACCACATTGTGTCTGTCTTGTTTTCAAAGTCCAAAAATAGTGTGGAACTTCCTGTCGTATGTTGTAAAGCCATGGATGACTCATCTTTACTCTTTTTTCCTCTGTCTGCTCTGCTATTTTCAGGTCCTCACTTTGTGGCTGTAAATAACAAAAATGAGATAGTGGTAACAGACTTCCATAACCATTCAGTCAAGGTATGGCGTGTTGCAAGTATTATGTGTGTGTTCGTTATTGTAGTAAACCTGCACTGGAACTATTGTGAATAAATGCTTTGCAGGAAAACATATCGAGAAGGGCCAGTTTATCTTGCCAAACCTGCAGCAAACCTCTCCCCTAGTTTCTTTGCTTTGTGGTGCCTTCCTCTTTTCTTTTCTTTTTTTAAACAAGTTAATTCATCTGAAAGAAGTGCCTATTGGTGGTTAGCTTGGCTATTCTTTCTCCCATGTTTTCTGTATTGCTAGCCTTGTCAGTGGTAAATGTCTAACAATAAAAAATTGTTTTTAGTTTAGAATTTTAAATTAACTCATTCTTAACAAAATTGAAAAAAGGCAAATTCAGCCGAACATAAATGTGACAAAACAGGAAACAAAGGGCAAACAGCTGCTGTGCCTGACTGGCTGTGCTGCTTCAAATATTTTTAGCAATATGCTTTGTATCCTATGTTTTGTTTACATATTTTTATTTTGTGTGACAGCGTCATTCTCCCATTCTCTTTCATGTTTAATCTCACTGACAGGTGTACAATGCAGATGGGGAGTTCTTGTTTAAGTTTGGCTCCCATGGAGAAGGGAATGGCCAGTTCAATGCTCCAACAGGTGTGGCGGTTGATGCCAATGGAAATATCATTGTTGCTGATTGGGGCAACAGTCGGATCCAGGTTAGCTTTGGAAAACTATATGTCACTAAATGCAGAGAGATATTTTCTAAGTCAGTCACTCACCCAACCTGTCCTTCTATGCTGTGTATCTACCCAGGTGTTCGACAGTTCAGGATCCTTCCTGTCCTACATCAATACAACAGCTGACCCGCTCTACGGCCCCCAGGGCTTGGCCCTCACGTCTGATGGTCATGTGGCAGTGGCAGACTCTGGGAACCACTGCTTTAAGGTCTACCGCTACCTGCAGTAGAGACCCGAGACAGCTTACTTTACCACTGCAAGCACTGACGACACAACCAATGTATTCCACAGGGTGCAATGATATTTCCAGTACAGCCTTTTGATGTGCACATCAACTGATTTCCAGGATATTATTAAATGTCACCTCACTTTACCTTTATGATGTGTATTGAAGGTTGAATATGAAGTTGAGAGATGTAGCGTCCTTGGGACAAGTAATGACCTAAAGCTTATGGACCGGTTTTGGAGAACGTGCAAAAACATTTTTGTGTGATATACGCTGTTGACGGTATTATCAAACCACACTTTCTGCGAGACCAGACAGGGTAGAAGATAGATTGAAGTATTTAATCAGCCATAACTTGTCCAGATGCATGAAGTTTTTTTTATCTCATTGCCTGTAGGCAACAACACAGTGTACCCATCAGTTGCTTTTCTCATGAACTAGTTAATGCTTACAGTGAAATGAACAGCGCTATGCTTCTCCAGCAATGAAATGTAAAATGTCCTTATTTACTAACATCTCACATAAAAATGTCACCACCATCTGTGCATTGATTTGCTGTATGTACTGTATATACATAAATGTATATTGTGTATATTAGATCACTCCGTATGTATGTGCTATGATTTTGAAACACAGCCTTTTGGCTCTTCAGAGTGCAGCAGTCAAGGATTTCAAGATTTCACACATGTGTATGGCAGCTGTTAAAGAGTGTGCTTTTGAAACACATCCAGCACATGCTTTAAAGAAGAAAAGTGTCATATTTATTGCTAATGTAAGCAGCACAATATTCATTTTTGTTAATATCTGTTCTTTTAAGGGGAAAAACAATGAAAAATGCTAATTTATTTTATTTTATACTTGCTCAGCATTTACAAATTATTTTTCTAAATTGATGTGCTTTTTATTTCTTTGGAACTTCACACTTTCTCCCTTTTCCTTAATGGGAAATTTCCCCTTAAAGCAGAATTCAGTATCCACCCACATCTGGAAAATGTAGATCAGTGTTTGTGCACGTGGGCAGCTCTTTTTCAAAGCTATAACCCCATCTAGGTTTTCAGTTTAGATGCTAACCAAAAATACAGCTTTTGAAGTTTCTTTGTTGAGAAATAATGTTAGACTAGAGATATGGATTCATGGAAGGATTGTTTTGCCTTTAACAGTTTAATAGCTTTATTCATCGAAGTGCTACTACCTGACCAGAAATAATATGCATATCTCAGGAAATCCATCCAAATTTGATCAGAATTAGATTATGTTTATTTCATGCTACCACAGGAACAGGAATATAAGGAGCTTTGTAAGAAAAACTGTCCATTTGTGCAAGTGTAGTCTGGATCCAAGATCATAACAACATGATTGGGATGGATGTGAATTCTGTTTTACAGTGTTTGTTAATTTGTGGCTTTCACATAAGAAACAGTTACAAATATATTACTGTAAATGACCATCTATTATATGACATTGGCTATTGAACACATCCACGCTTAAGAATCCATTCACTATGATACAGTTGTAAGCTATTTATCTGTTAGATCTGAGTTCCTGCCTGCACTACATCAAGCCATGACTCCAGTGGAAGGACTCCTGCACCAGTCGAGCTGGTGCTGCTCTTGCTCCCCCTCGTGTTCATTCTGTGTAATATCATAAGAAAACATGGTGCCACAGCAGAAGAGGGACCAGGTGCAGCTGAGACAGGCTTCTGGTCTGACTTAACCACCCACAGCACTGTGCTTACCACCCAAACACCCTGGAGTATGGAGCTTTTCTGAGCTACAGGACTTGGATTTGACTCGAATATCAGCAGTTAAGTCGACCAGTAAGCTGCAGTTTTTGGTGCACCTGATCTGTCGTTTGAGTTGTTGCCAAACAGGAGCACAGACATCTTTAAAGAGTCAGTGCTCACCTTTTTGAGATGTGTCTAAAGCATTTTACCTGACCCGATTTTGTTTTCTCTATGAATATGCACTGGTAATAAAAGCACATGGTTTACTGAGTTGTCGCGTATGTATGTGATGACCTATTATGCTTGATTTGCTGTGAAGGGAAGTGGATCTGTTTTTCATGTAAATTAGGACATTAAACCTAATCATTTAATATGATGAAATATGATAAGTTAGGTAGACATTTTCGGTCCACATCTCGGCTTAGATTGGATATAAATTTTGATTTGATAGTCTTGAAATGAGCAATGAGAGCAACTTATAAGTTGTTATGGTCTTGCAACAGTCCTCTCATAATCTATATATTCTGCATTTTACATTGTCTGCATTCGATAAATACATAAAATGTCATACAGTTTTCTTGAAAAATTATTTATTTGGAGACCATGTTGTGCTTCTGGTCTATGTTACAAATACTTACAGCACATACAGTATGCATTTTTAACAGTAACCATTCCCAAAACATCCAAATGGTATATTTATATGTGATATATATGTACATACATACATACATAAATGTGCATAAAAAGCTCAGAATGCACTCAAAGCATTACAGTGTAACAAAACAACCACAGTACACTGATACTGGGTCAAACCTACATTAGCAAGCAAATTGTGCACAAAAAAAAAAAAACACGTGGGGTAAACATTTTATGAAGGTATTATATCACAGGTTGCATAGAATTGCTTTGAATTTCAAACTAAAATTGCAAACAAACCTGGCATTTATAAAGTAGTGATTACGAAGTTAGTGTTCATTATAGGTTATACAGTAGCAAGAGGTATTCAGATTTTATGGCAATCCGGTGCCTGGATCTGAGGAAAAACAATAACTGATGAACAGAGAGCTTGTAGAATGTTTCATCTTACGTTTACGATGTTTCAATGTAAACATGGCACATGAACTGTTTATATCTACAGCATATTCATATCACAAACAGAGATGACATACATTTTGGAGGAAAGAACGGTTCAAATCAAAGTAAAAGAGGGAGAGAAGAATGATACATAATTTGTTACAAAACAGCAATGCATTAAAAAATAAATAAACATATTTAAAATTTATGAATCAAGGAGAGAATTTCTGACAATAAAGATGGTGATTGAGGTTAAAACATTTCATTCCCTTTGAGCGAAATCCGAGGAACCTTTTAGGAAGGAAGAAATTAAACAGCACAGTCAACACATAGCCCTGTTGTAAAAGGGATTTAGAGTCACAGCTAGCACTACAAAGCTACAGTAGTCAACACTTAGAAATTAAGTGCACCAATTGTGCCAAGAGTGAAAGCAGCTCCTCTTGGAAATAGTGAATCTGGAACTATTACTATACTACACTGTACATTGCATACCAGCTGTCTTGAAAGTTGCTGCAGTACTATAGACTCTTTTAACAGAAGAGTTTCACGTCTCTCATTTGATTTAGTGCTTCGTGTCAATTATAAGGTCCTAAACTCATACAGTGTTTCATCAACTAAATATTAGGGAAAAATGTAACAATAACAGTGAGCTACTGATAAATACTGTTTTTTTCATGGGATATACTGTGAAATACAAACGGGTGGTAATACAGTAGATCAGACACATTTGTCACAATTCATTTTTAAATCAGCATTTAGGCTTTTTTCTTGAACATTAAAATACAAAAAATTAAACGCATGCAAAAACATGAGCACAAGATCACACAGGACAAACATTTTACATCATAAAAACCTCAAAATCCCGTGACTTCTTAGGCACACACTGAATCTAAGGACAAGTCATTCTCTCTAGGAACAGACAGATTTTTTCCAGTGTAAGCAAACAGTGGACAGTGTCTTGGTGCAGCAAATCAAACATACAAAGATCGTTATTAACAATTACAACAGTATGCAAAATATCCTGCAGCTCTTGACCTACTCAGCTTAACACCAAATGCCATTCAAGTTAAGAGGCATCTTCTGTAGCACCTTTGGAAACATAATAACACCTTTTTTTTTGGATTAAGTGGCATCAAAAGCCAATCAATAAGTGAGAGGTGACAACTTGACAAGTGCCTTAAAACAGCTACTAACACTGTCCATCTCCTATTTAGTGTCCAGACCACTCCCTGGCTGTGGAAGTGATGCAGTATTTCAAGTAGATTTCTGAATAGAATCAAAGCTCTTATAGTTTGTGATGCTTCACACACAATCTTCAATTTTTTATCTAAACGTGAGGCACTTGCAAAATAAAAATATCAACTAAATCTCCTTAGATCATCAGTCTGTTTGTTAGACCTCTGAACTGTCACTGTTGCTCAGGCCTTGTGTCATCATGGGCTCTGCACTGCTGGAGTTCCTCGGTGCGTCTTTCTTTTCTTGCTTGGACCGCACCAGTAACACCACCACAATGATGAGGAGCACCGTGAGGAGCAATCCAACAAAGACACCAATGATCAGCACTAGGCTGTCATCGCTGTCTCTCTGGTTGAGCTCACGGGGGACGTTTCCTTTGGTGAAGATCTCCCTCCCAGGGCTCGTTCTCCGCTGGGTGCTGCGGTCCAGCGCGATGTGCAGGATGTTGGTTCCACGGTTGTTATTCACACCAATCTCCTCGATTATGTCCGGCACATCATTGGCTGACCTCCTGGTGCGATGTTGACTCTTTGGAAGAAGATTTGTGTGCTGGCTCATCGCGTGATATTCCAGGCTTCTCTTGCCAATGCCACGGTTAGCATTGTCCCGAGAACGAACAGTGTAGATGGTGTGTATGTACCACTCTCTCCCTGCAGCCACCTGGACACAGCAAGTTATTATATAACAAAATATATACCCGTAGAACATTTTTATACCACAGCTTTCTGCACAATACCAGTTCATTTTCTTGATTCCTGTGAGTTCATTAAGAAAAAGAAAAATTAAAAAACAAAAATCCCCCATAAAATGTGTCTAACACTGTCAAAAACACAGCTACTGTTTTTTGTGGTATTTTTTTTTTATGTATTAGTACAATTGATTAGAAAAGCAGAGCATTTCTCATCTGTTGGAAAGTAATCCTCCAGTCTGTAAACCTACTAATAAGAAACCTGAAGAAAAATGAATTCAATGAAAAGTGGAGAATGTGACTTATGCTAAAGATTCTGATATCATTTGAGGCCATATCAAGGCCAGCCTGTATTAAAGAACATTTTTCTCTCAGCTTAGGAGAAAAATAAAATGCCAGTGGAAAAAAAAAACTAAGTTTATCGTCTCTTTCTGTGACTTTTATACAGCACAATAGATTTTCATGGTTATTTTTTCTACACAACAGGAGGCTGTTCACACCACTTCCATGAAAGAAAGTTACAAGGCTGAGTTAAGTGGCCAAATAAAAAAAGCAAACTCCAGCACAATATAACCACTGGAAGGCATAATAGATTGTGAAATATGAGAACATGAAACATTTGATTGTGTATAGTATATCTGTTTCTGGACCTTTACACTAACCTGGAAGAGAGCTGTGGAATCCATTCTGAAACCATCTGCCCCCGGTTGTCTCACCAGAGCTAAAGCACCGGGGTCATCCACTGCCAGGAAGGCGTTGAAAGCTACATTACCGAATGACCGGGCCTGGGTCTCTGGCTGGGCCTTATCCTGGAGTGGCAAAATCACACAGAACAGAATAAGGAGGCTTGAATAGACACCAAGCACATTTTACATGATAAAATTTATTATTATTGTTACGTACAATGATTTTGAATCTGTAGAGAAGCGAAGGAGCATCAGCCAAACAGCCAAATTCAAAGTTTCTGGGGTTGTATTTAGGGACATATCCATCAGCTCCAGTACAGAGAAACACCTTCTCTATGTTACAGATAAAGGAGCTGCCCAAGTTCTGCACTGGATCCACCATCACTCTGCCGTAAATTGAATCCCCTGAGGGAAGAGAAATACAGTTTTCATTATAGCACAACACATAAAACACATCAGATGCATAAATTTGATGGTTTAATTGAAAATTAAAATGGTTCTATTAGGTCCTCTGACGTAGTTCTCGCAAATGATTATATCTTGTGCAGCTACCGTACTGAGAAGAACACTAAAGCCCCATCTAAAACCGCTCTCTCAGTCTTGGAAACAACAGCTTTCTACAATCAGACAGCAGCTTCAAGGACTTTTCAAAGTCTTTCAAGACCTTGTTGAGAGAAATAAATTTCAGGCCCTCTCATAATTAGCTTGTTTATGGTGGAGATATGAAAGTAGTCAAAATGGCACTCCGTGGATGCCTAATTTTCCTTTTATTTCATCTTGTTGAGTCAGAAAATAATGGGGAACAGTTCTGCTAAATCAACAGAAATATTCATCACACTGGGATTTCTTTTTGATCTGTGGAATTCAGAGAAGTCCAGGAAACAGAGCAAAGAAAAACAGCCACAGCCTTCTATTCTATTTCAATAAATTTTAGAGGCTTGTTTTCTTTTGTTGTTCTTGTGTTTTTCCACACAATTTCAAGGGTAGTTTGCATCTTATGACTGTATGCTACTGCCTTACCCGGTGAGAAGGCAGTGTCACTCTCCTGTCCAAAGCCCATGGAGCCATCTGACAGCCAGAGAGTCCGTTTAGAGAGTAAGATCATCTGTGTGTTGAGACTAAACTCAGCAGCCACTGGGTCGCTAACCTAGAAACATACAGAAGATAGAATACAATAGCACAAAGCACATTTAGAAAGAAAGTTAAGGCAAATTAACAAAGGCAGACTGTTTGGTCTTTTAACGCACAGTGTGCTGACTCGTATTTGCAAATATTTACGATATTCTTGATATTCACATTCTGGCAAATCAGACAAACACATTGGTAAAGCTGTAATCAGCAAATGTGAGAATGTGCTTGCTATTTCGTTGTGGAATACTTGAGGAGGTTTCATGTATTGGTTAGATAAAATATGAAATAAAATTTTTTTCTATTGGCTAGGATTCATTTACATGAGGAAGTATCATTTTTTGATTCATGAATTTGGCCAGCTTTGCTATTACCCTAGATCATGCTTTGATTGTGGGGTAATTTGATGTTGGTGTCAGCATTAGTACCTAGACACACTGTAGGTAAAGTTAAATGGACTAAATGCAGAACACTGACTAGAGATGTGTTTCTATCAGATTAAGTGAGAAGAGTTGCAGTTTTATAAGGACTTGATTAGATGGAGTGTTTCCTCTGAGGATTTTCAACAGAGCACCTGCAGAAAACCTATACAGGCACCAGGAGAGCATGCAAACTCCACACAGAAAGGCCCCAGACAAACCAGTAGGTTCAGAGCCAGAGCCTTCTTGCTGTGAAGCGACAGTGCGAACCACTGCACCACACACTGAACTTATGCTGCCCCAGTGTCCTGTCTGAAAATGAAATTTTTCGATGTTGAAATTACCTGCTGAAAGCGGATATCCAGGTCGAAGGTGAGAGGCTCTCTGGGATTGCAGACAGGAGGGATGGTGTATTCTAAGCTTGGAGGGGATGTACAGGGAACCAGCCTCACTGTGTACATGCCAGAGTAGTCACGCACCTAAGAGAGGAAATTACATTCAGTGAGAATTGGATGTAAAAAAAAAACCCTGCAAAAACAGTTAAACTGGTCTTTGGAAAACAAACTGTCTCCTCACAGCAAAATCAGAGATGAATGTCCACTGCTGGATGGGCTGGCTGTAGGTTGGCTCATTCCTCACAAGACTCAGGTTAAAGGTTAAACCAGGGTGGTCCGGACACATAACCATGGAGGTGAGTGGTGACGCTGATTGAAAAATACATCAGTTAAGTTGTCTGTACCTAAATTATCAAAATGCTCTGCTGTAAGCTAAAATACTTCAAAATAAAGCTGACAAATTGACACCAAGGCCATCAACTAATGATAAATCACAGGTAAAAGCTGTGTCATCCTCCGCTACACTAAACACATTCTTTAAAAGAAACTTGTTTATTTCAACTTTTATGCAAAATATTATGACAGCATCATAAATGATGTCAAGTTTATATTACATCTCTTCTATATTACACACTATACCTGGATGTGCAAAAACAAACAAGCCTCTGAATCGAGCTTCTGTGCGGAAGTTGACTACTAGTTGTCCAAGTCCATTTATACGCATGCTGGTTGGGTAAAGCGCACCTGCAAAGACAGTGACAGATTGTTTTAATTTGGCTAGTTAATTAGTTTAGTGAATCTCACTTTGTGATCAAAACACACATTTAAGCATTCTTTAACAGTGTATTATGTTACAAACTACTGCTGAAATCTTGCCTTGTAGTTCAGCCTCTGGTGGGCTACCAATACCGTCTCTCCATAAGATGGCAGTGTCATACACAAATGTGAGCTTCATCTCTGACTGCAAGTCAAAGTGCTGCCATCCTCCTGCTCCCACAGGGGAGTGGAAGACATATGACACATGCAGTGGCACTCGTAGAGTCACATAGGACTGGACCAGATTCAGCACCTGCAGTGAAAAGAAGGATTATGCGTCAGTACATATTTAAATTCAAACTCACACAGGGAAGCCTAGTCTAGTAATGAAGATATCAGGACAAAGGCACGAAGACACCCTGAATACAATACACAAACAAAATAAAGAGCAATATTTTGCCATTACGGTTGATATAGGTTCTGTTCTGAATAGTGGTTTGATAAGTCCACAGATTTACAGGACTTTACAATACATATATGAAGGAACCTAAAACACACTTTACTGGGAAATCATGTCGATAATGTTTCCTTTACACAGGCATCATTAAATTCACTTGATGATCTACGACAGTAATATTTAATGTATTCTCATGGATTCGATCTATTAGGTGAAGTAATGCATTTTTTTATAATTTCAGCTGCTAATTGACAATGTTCAAATCGTAATGTGTGTCTCTTTGTAGTTAACAGCAAATGGAAAATTCTTACAAAATGCACTACATGCATGCATAACATATATTTCTGTTGGGGAGGCTGACTTGCTTCAAACTTTTCTTCTCTAAAAGAGCTGTCTAAAAGCGCTGTCTAAAATGGTCGAAGGATTCCAAGTGGTGAAAGTCCTCAGAGGGAGAGCTCTCTGGTATCTGCACTTTCCTCTGACCTGTGAGAGGTACCTGCCTGCACTGGCTCTGTGTTCATGTGGAGACGTGTCTATGCCTCTGGGCATTGAGAGCTCAGGCAAATGATTTGCAGAATGGCCTTCTGACACAACCTGCTGGGCCTTAATAGAGCCATGTGGTTCTGTTAAGCTGGGCATTAAGCCCTGGTTTGTGTCATGACACTGGCTACAGCCTCCGAAGAGCTGTGTCCAATCATCCTGCCTGTCCACTTAGAGGAGCACTTGGGTCACAGGGCATTCACAAACAAAGGCTGTTTCTTTTTCCATTGATCCTGCCTAACAGATCCTAAAACTGAACCAGTGACTGATCACTCTATACAGCTACATATTGTCTTTTGCTCTGTTGAACAGTAAACACAGATGCCGTATACAATTCATCTTCTAAATGGAATGATACCATTAATCTTGTAAATTACTTATGTTATTTTTATCTTCCTTTTTTTGTTTTTATAAATTATAGTCTGAACAATGTGGTCAGTAATCCGTAAAGAAAGAGACAACATGCCCACCATTCACTGTGTATTGTGTGCAATTTCATTTTCTGACCTCAAGGTGTTACTAGTCACAGAGGTAAAGTTGATATTACTGGCAGGAGACTGCTAACTTGTCAAGGCATGTTTATTAGTGCCACATTCACATTTACATCATGTGGCTACAGGCAACAAAGTTCCACTCGTTGAGAAAGGTTGTTATCACCTGGGTGATGCCTTTGTTATTAAATAAACCTCAAGCTATGTAAAATGAGAAACTCCCATTATAATAGAAAACCAATATACCCTCTTACATACATACAGAATCAAAATATATTTGTTGGTGCTTTAGGGCTTGAATTAATAATCCTCAGTAGGGATTGTAGAGAATGTTCTCACTATAATGTGCCCCCTGCACTCCTCCAGACCTTCCTTATCAACACTCTACCTTAATTAACTTAAAGTCAACCACAAGTAAGTTTTCAAGGTGAATAAAAATGTTGAAGACTATCAGGCCTGTGTGCCAGGAGGATAGAGAAAGACTTAAGCTCCCCTCCTTCTAGCACCATATAAAACATCTGCAAAGACCACAAAAAAAGACTAATAGGGATTTTTCATTAGGCTGCTGGTTATTGACTTGCCATTTTGACAAGACAAATAACTGATCCAACCAGGAAATGAGGAAGCAGGATATTGGGTTAGACATTGCTACGGAGGTTAACAATAACTATTGTCTTTACTGGCTAGTATTTACTTTAAGATCTTTAAAAAATAAAGCAAGGTTTTAATATGATGGTAAATGATTAATTGGGACTGAAAATGGGCAAGTTTTACTACTGGACAGACTAGCAACTGCTGAGTCCACATTCCTTTCCTCAAGGGGGGTGATGGCCTTTTTGAACTGACTCATTTCAACTCATGTCTAGAGATGAAAAAATGGGTCAAAGGTGAGCTAAAGCTCAAAGGTGGGGCTGCTTACCTGTCCATCAGTCCCAATAGTGCCTCCACAGTCACTGAGCAGCTCAGACATGTCATAGTAGCAGGTGAATTCCCACAAACAAGCCTCCAAGTTGAGGTTTCTGTAGAATCGTAGCGTACTGGATCCCCTGAGGGAAGTGCTGTACTGGTAAGGCGCGGTCTCGCCGATCACTTCTGGATTTTTGGTGGCTTCAGTAAGGAAGCCATAGCGAGTTTTGACCTCAGCATAGTCCAACAAATTGGAGCAGCGATGGTGGCCGACACGAGTGCCATCAGCACTCAGTGTCAGTTCAAAGTTAGACAGGGGTCGGGTGGACACAACAGGCAACATACCTGCAGGAGGAAATGCACTTATTAGCTAGAAGGTGGAAAAGCAAGAATGCTACATTAATCATTGAGCATTAACTAACTGAAGCAGGTTTTCATTAAAAGAATTTGGTTGATTAGTGACATATAGAACCAGGATTTTAAGGGTTTCTAAGCTCAAGAGGGGCGTCAAACTAACAACCTTCCTCTAGGTGATATCTTCCCTGATGGAAATTATTTCTAACATTCAATCTGCTGTTCTTACCATCAATGTGAGGCATGGTGACAGTTAGTTTGATGAGGTTGGGGTGGTCTGTGTCTGCTCCACTGTACCTCAGCTTGGCAGAGAAGGGCTCAGCACCCACTGTGCCTGCAACACGAGGCTGGCACATTCCTGCAACCATGCCATATACAAACAAACAAACATCAAATGCTTTCTTCCCTGAAAATTCTCCACAGACGATTCGGTTTTCTGTCAGAGTTGGGGAAAAAAACTACTGGTGGTGCCACTTCAAAACATAGCCAGCAGCTGCTTGGTGCTTTGAGCCATTTCTATGAAAGAAAGTAACTATTAGAAGCTAGAGAATGAACTGAACTTACCCTCATCCATGCTGATGGACACTATGGGGCTGGTTAGTTCTAAACCTTCGTCTCCGTTGGAGTTCACAGCCCTTGCAGCACACTGGACCCTGGAGCCAGCCTGGAAATAGACTGAATCCAAAGTTATAAGTTTGGAGGAGGTGAAGAAGGTATCGAAGTCAACTTCCCTCATCGGGCTGGTGACGCCGTCGGGGCCAGTGGGGGCGCTAACGAGCCAACGATAACGAGTGAGGGTGTTGTTGATGTTCTCGCTGACACAGATGGAGCCTGTTTTGTCATAGTCTGGATACTTGGGGTTACAGGCCTGGAAAAGGGAGAAGAAATTATGCTTGTGAGTGAAGTGCACCTAAAAGCCACTGCAGCAGGTAAAATTATACTGCACACCACTGATGGAGCCTTAGGGGTAGCTGGTAATAAGGCAAAGTGTGCACATGTGCTAAATACTACCTCATTAACAGATTTCCTTGTTTCAAACTAGACATGTGAGACTAAAAGCTTTGGTAAACTTGTCATTAACTGTGTAAATTACTGAAAAATATATGGTATGGTATTTACTGGTCTATCAGTTGGGACTTACAGTGACACAAATTACAGGGTATCCAGCCACAGGCAGAGAGTCCCTGGTTCTGTCGATGTCATCATAATGTAACAGCGAAACCACTCTGGGCACTGAGGGGAAGGTGACATCTGCCATGCTGTTGGTCTCCTCGATGTAAATTATGGCTTTGCTCATCTGCCGAGTGACAAACAAGAGCGATTAAGAGGATAATAAAAGAGACAAATTATGGCTTGTGATGTGGTAGTTAGTAGTTAGTAAATACTTGAAAAGCTGAAAGTTAAATTATTGTAGACTAATTTGGCCCGACTTTCACCTTTATCTCTGCCACCATGTTCTCATCCGGCTTCAGGTGCACAGTGAACGCCTCCCTCATTTCTCTGACACCATCATATAGAATCTCCACCTCTACAAAGTGCTCTGTGTCACCCTGTTTGAAAACAATTTCTGCCGAGAAAGAAGAGACATTTGACAAATATTTTGTTAGCAAATTTGTGAGTGTAGCTGGCCTGATAAATGTTCCTGGTAGTATTATTTACCCTCAGATATGGGGTGGTAGTCTTCCCCAGAGGTAGCAGAGCCATCTTTGGTGTGAACTCGGACAACAGAGACCTTAGAGGTATCTCCAACACGCAGCACTGGGATCTTCACCACGGACACTTGGCCACTTCCCTTTGGCTCATTCACACTGAATTTGGTCTCCCCAAAACTAATAATTGCCTCTGTAAAAAACACAATATATTGTTTTAATCATGCTCGTAACTTTACAGCCACTTGCCGAATCTGTTGCCCCAGTGGTAATACCATAAAAGACATTATGGTAGATCTGACTTTAAAGATGCCACAATCATATGGAAATTTTACACATGGTAGCTTTAAGAAACAACTCACAACAAGAAAACAAAACATTCTTACTGTCTGCATCATCTATAATCTTGATGAGTGTTTCATTCTGTCCTCCAATAGATGCTCCAAATGGAGATTCACTCTTAGGGCTTCCCAGCACAAGACGGAGCTCTTCCTCTTCCTCATGTTCTGTGTCATCAACTAACACCAGTAAACAAGGTTTTTCAATCTCTCCTGAAAAAAAGTAATGTAAAACTGTTACTGAGTGGACGCATATGTTCTTCTGTAAGTAAGTAAAGAAAACATGAATCATGCAAAGGGACATGCACTGGGTTTTACTACACAACCTGGTAAGAAGGTGATGATAGAAGCATCTGTATTGGGCCTCTCATTGAAGTCCATCATGACCTGGGCTGATCCCTGCCTGCTGTAACAGCGTACTGTGGACTTGTAGCTGATATCACCGCTACGGTACACAGTAGCTGAGATCTGGCCAGAGTTCTCATTACCTACATACACGGCATCGCGGAACTGCACCTTTGGCACTGGAACAATGTAATTGAATCCATATATCAAAATCAGAAATACAGTATAAACATCATAAATCACTGTGTGTAATCTGAATAAATTTGGATTACAACTAAAATTTCCACTTACAGTCAGAAACGGAGTCATTGATGAGGATGGTGGTCTTGCTCGGCTCCCCAAGGATTCCATTCATGGGCATCCGTAGGACCAGTTCGAACTTTTCTGGCCCCTCGAGTACTGGCTGTCCCAAATCATCCAGGATGGTCACACGAAACGTCTGCATGGTGACCCCTGGTGCGAAGTCCAGATTCCGGCTGATGCCCACATAATCCACACCAGCTGCTCCAAACACAATATAGGTCAGCCATGTGTCAAAGAAGAGAGTGCTTATGGGATATAGTGGATAAAGCGCCAAATGGACACCAGTACTTGATCATATTTCGACAGCAGTTCTCACATTACTTCATAATTCATTTGTGAATGTCAGGCAGCAAGCGAGATGAAAGGATATATCCTTCATGCTGACAAAATGACTGTTTCTATCTCATGGATGATAGAAATGTACGGTCAGAATTTGTTGCATGATTAAAGCAGCACTGC
This sequence comes from Chromis chromis, assembly GCA_900302755.1. NCBI lineage: Eukaryota > Metazoa > Chordata > Actinopteri > Pomacentridae > Chromis > Chromis chromis. The sequence goes on along the minus strand of OMNN01062412.1, from coordinate 229 downwards.
TAGAAACTGGACATCTCCCCGAGCACAAACAGGTTATTCACTTCCCGTTCTTTGAAGAGCCTGGATATTGAGCACTCACCCCTTGCCCGCAGGCTTTTTTCATGTAGTTATGACCCAGTTATGTGTGTAAGTGTGGGCTTGCATTTCTACGGCGCTGCATATGATTAGATGCTAGTTATTTTTTACAGTTATAACACAGGCAGGAGCAGAGATGTTAAGAGTATAAGCA
>OMNN01062411.1:0-18580 GCA_900302755.1 Chromis chromis | reverse complement strand
GAAAGCTTTTGTGAATCTGTCCATTTCGTCCGCTGTCATGTCGAGCTCTTTCAGCGTATCTCCGACCTCCATGCTGATGAAGCGTTGAGTTGGATGAAGTTACCAGAAAAAAAAACTGCCAAACTTTTGTGAATTAAGCGTCCAAAAAACAGTTAACATTTAAACACATTAACTTCTACAAACTGGTTTCACTAAACCGAAAAAAGTTGGCATTTATTTCGTTTTAGTTGCATTAATATGCGTTTTAGCGACAACAAACCGCCAACTAAGGTCCGGTTGTGTTGATGTAACCATAGCAACACAGGCGGGGCCATGGTGCAACGAGGAAATACCTCCCCTGTGAAACAAGCTGTCGACCAATTTTAATCATGTTTTTTATTGATACGTAATTTTAACTGACAAAAAATGTAAGAAATTATGATCAGTATGACAAAAATCGTGCCTTGGACCTTCTGGGAAAAGTACTAAATTCATAAATAAAGTATTTTTTAAGAAGTGATAATGTATTTTCACTCTGCCAATACATTTCAAATCAAATCTATAATATTCTATACAGAGAGCCTCCTTGTGACTTCTATTAATTAAAACTTCTTACTTCAGAAGATATTCAAACATAAATACATCCTACCAAACACTGTTGATATTTATCTTCAAACGAGTTGTTGATTGGGGGGAAAGGTACATTAGTTTTTACAACATATACATTCAATTTTGGCAGCTTATTTTACAGTTAAATAAAATTTAAAAAAACTCTGAACTTACCTGTAAAACTATTTTTGCTGTATTTCAAAACCAGGTGTTTTTTATTCTTAGCTTTAAGGGTAAACACTGATGATCTTTATGCTTAGTTAAAGTTATTTAAGGTAATCCTGAAGTGCCATTTTGACATTTTTCAAGGTTATCTGTTAGAGGTTGTGATGACTGATTAATAGGTCCATGCCTAAAATCACTTTATAAGAAGAAGAAACCTTTATTGTCACAAAATAAATTTTTACAGCATTTGTGAAATTGTGTTTTTGCATATCCCATTTGGGGTCAGAGCGCAGGTCAGTCAAGGTGACCCTGCGCAGTAAGGGTTAAGGGCCTTGCTCAAGGGCTCAGACAGTGGCCGCATCGGGGTTCGATCCTCTGACCTTCTGATCAGTAGCTAAACTGTTGCACCACCACTACTGTTTATTATGGTATAATGGTATTTGAATAAAACAAAACACACTAAATAACCCCTAGTTTTTAAGCAATAGAATTTCAATGCAGCACTTGACTTAATATGCAACAATAATAATCCAAAATCTCTCGTGAGCCTTTTGTATTTAAATGTTAATGATGACGGTATGAATAGGAGTTGTGAAGTGCATTATTATTACGTATATTTTTAATACTAGAATGTTTTTACTGTCACTGTAAATGGTGAAATGCCATTTTCGTACCAGCAGGTGTCCCTGTAGACCTCAGTTCAGGTGGCACACGGCCAGTGAGTATGTCGGTCAGTAAGGCAAATGGGCGGGTGTAGAGGGAAGAGAGGTGATTGGTCGCACCCCCAACAGTTCATATTTCTCTCTGTCTGATTGGAAGCGGTGTGCTGTTACTAGGTGTGGGACCACTGCTTATGAATGTGTGTGAGAGTGGGAGTTTTGAAGCATCGCGGAGAGCCAGTCCTGGTCCAGTAGGTTTTTATTAAGTTTATTTTTTATGATTCTTGTTTTTTTTTAAGTACCCTTGTATCTTACAATTTCTGTAGTTGAATCGTGAATACTGAAATCAACTTTCTCATAGTCAAAGTAATTTTGGGGCTGATCAAAACCTCAACTTGTAAGAAGAAGAGAGTGTTTGTTAAAAATAAATTGGATTGATAAGAGTTTTTTGAATGAGTAAAACTCAGGAGTTTATTATGCAACAATCCCAGCTCCACTGCCTCCTTGTTCCCATGTGACAGATCTGACTGTGCTCAAATGTTCTGTTAATGAACTCCAATTCAGGGAGAACTACTTGTCTGCCTCCTCTGACTCATCAACCATTCTGGCTCAGAGCTGATGAACAGGACACAATGTCCCCAGATGGTCTTGCCAAAAGAGGTTTTATAACACCGAAAAATGCATTCAGCCAGCAGGAAGACACCCACAGGCAAGTCAGCACATTTGGAAGAAGAGGAGTGAGTTTCAGCTGACCAGAGAGGGGGGCGGAGGTGGTGGTGGTGGTGATGGTGGGAGGGGAGTCAGTGTGACGCACTCAGGATGTGGGCAGATACCACTCACTGCATTTCTGCATGAGCACGACTGAAAGATTGCTGACTGTTTTAATCCCACACGTCATATCTCTTGGATTTGAAGTTGTAAAGGTCACAAAACGCACAAAGATTTACTCATTGAACTTTTTTTTTTATTACAAATATGTATTAAATAATACGAAAAGTTAGACAGGGCGATATAATCAAGGTATAATCATAGTACTGATGATTAATATTCATATTTACATATTTTTGTGTCAACTTTTTCCCAAATAAGACAAATAAATGCATTTCATAGTACAACAAACAATACATTCACATAGACATATATATATATATATATCAGTATCCATACAAACAGAGAAAAAGTGTTGCAGGAGAGGTGGAGAGGGTGAAATGTATAAGACAAACTTAATAAAAAGGCTTTGGCAAGAGTGCATACATATTATCAATTATATCAAAGTAAACATAGAATCTTTTAGAGAAAAGACGTGTACAAATGAGCAGTAGAGCAGGAAAAGAGTCCAGTGCATGTTTTTATTATCATTCCCATGAGTAAAAGGGCAGCAGCCTTGTGTGCTTGGCTGCTCCCTGCGTCCCTCTGGTATCTTGGGTGTAGGTAGGCAGGATGGCAGTTGTTCATTATCTACTTTGAGCCAGCAGGTACCAGCATGCTTAGTGTGGCAATGCCAGGTTTTGAGGAAGGTGTTTTGCTAGCAGCCATTTTGTTCAGACTCCGAACATCAGCCTGCCAGGAGGGAATTTTCTTTGTGGTCATGTGGCGGCGGGCGTGTTTGGTTAGGTGATCACTGCGCATGAATCGCCGGTCGCACACGGGACACACAAATTTCTTCTCACCGGTGTGCGTGCGCCGGTGACGGGAGAGTTCATCAGAGCGGGCAAACCTCTTATCACACCCATCCCAGCTGCAGCTGAAGGGCTTCTCACCTAAGGGAGGGAAACAGACGGACAAAAGCAGAAAACAAGTGAGTCACGTTGCAGTCATAAAAACTTTACATGTCACTGCACTTGGCTCACATAAAACAATGAGCTCACTGTCTTCCGATCAGAAATAACAAGGTCCAGGAAAGAATGTTTTACAAACAGGATGCAAGACTCATCTGTGGTGGTCAGTTATTCCACATCCTTGTGAGTATCAACCAAACACATGCAGTAAACCCTCACCTGTGTGTGTTCGAAGATGAGCCTTGAGGTGTGAGCTCTTGAAGTATGTCTTCCTGCAGCCTGGGAAGTTGCAGACGTAGTTTCTCCTGCGAGAAAAGTCCATCTTTGTGGTGCCTCTGGGCCCTGCTGGCACATACACAGGGGCCGGGGCCAGAGGTAGCAGCTTGGTGTTGCCCAGGGTCATGACAGTCTGAGGGCAGTGAGGAGCCTGAGAAACTGAGGACTGAGGGAGAACCAGCATCACTGTGCCCTGGGGTACCGCTGAGCCCACAATGAGGGACTGCTGGACAGGGGCAGAGTTGGCTGAGGTGGGTTGGGGGAGGATGGGTGTGGTGGCAGTCCGAATTCCAGTATTAGATGTCTGAACAGCACTGGGGATGAAGGCTGAGATTATACCCGATTGGCTGCTGACAGGGAACATCTGGCAGATGATATGAGGGCTTGTGACTGGAGGAGGGGACAGGGTTGTGGGAATTGGGGGAGTGGGTGTGCTGTTTTGTGGTTGGGTGTTGACAGGAGTGGGAGTGGAAACACTGTCCAAACAGGGTTTTGAGGGACTGGTTGGCTGCTCTGTTTTTGAGGGTACAAGTAAAGCTGGAGGAGATGGAGGCGTGGTTATCTGCCCCGCGTTTGTAATACACTGCTGCTGCTGTCGCTGTTGTTGCTGCTGGCAGACCATTGTAGCTGATACTGTGTCTCTAGTTTTCTCTGGATTGGGGGCCACTGGAATGTGGTGTAGGCAGAGGGTTCTGTCTGCGGTGTGGCGGATGACGCTGGTCGCCATGGCTCTGCAGGGCTGTTGCGGAGAGGGGAGGGCGGGGGTCTTTTCAGCAATGGGTGTCAGGACAGGTTGATGGAGCCCGGACCCACAGCGTTGTGTGGACACAGCCAGGCTGGAGTTCGACTGGAGTGTAGTGCTCGATGACGTCTCAACAAAGCTGGGACTGTGGGGTGGGGTCATACACTGCAAAGAGATGGTTGAAGAATTAACATGTATCCCAATGCAACTGCAGTAACATGGCGTCTGTCTGTAGTTTTAAATGGACTTGTGTTTGCAGACATAAGTATCCCAGGTAGTAAGCAGGTACACAAGCATTACAATCACTCGGAGCCATAAACTGGGTTTTTTATGACCCTGCATCTACAGGAGGGAACTCTGTGTGAAGGTCAACCACATTAATGCATCAAGGCTATTCCTGCTGCAGCACGTCTCATGCCATAAAACATGCTCTTACAGTTATCTTTGCACGTTCACACCAAAAGGCCAACATAATTAATGTAAACCTTGACTTTCAGGAATATGTTTACTAATTATACAGAGGTTATCTCTGTGGGTTAATAACTGTGATTTTTGGTGACAGAACTCAGCTTTTTGCATGATATGTGTCTTACCAAAGAGGAGAGGGACACAAAGTCCTTTGGGGGCTCTGGGAGTTCTGGTGGCAGGAGGGAATCGCAGGAGTCCGAGGCCGGGGTGAGGGGCCTGGGCTTGCAGGGGTTCGGCTTGGTGCTGCTGAGGAAGAGAGCCTGGCCCCAGGAGCTCATACACACCAGAGCTTCAGCTGCCTCCAGGTCAGTGTACTCGAGGCCAGAGGAACAACTGCTGGTTCCACTGGAGACAGACTGTTCGCTGTCATGCCTTCTTCTCTTCACGTAGGACTCACAATGATCCATGTATTCAGTCTGAGAGGAGCAAGAAAACAGGACATTTGAGGTAAGTTGACACATCACTGGCTTATCACTGCTATTTTCAGCTCCCTTATACTCAGTGATGATTCAGCTCTTACTCTAATAGGGCTGATAAAGGGATGCTTTCTGTTCTTACAAAAAAAATCTATTTCCAGTTATCATCTGCTCAGTCACTGTTCCTGTATCTTAAATTCCCGGGCCAAACTGCATGATGCTGCCAATAAGAGCGAAGGGGTGTTGGTGACTACACCCCAGCCCAGCATGCACTGCCTCTGGCCTGGGGCCAGGACACCTCCCCTTCCCAAATATAGACCAAACAGTGACGTGCTGCCGAGAGGAGACGTGAAATCCCCATAAAGCGATTTTTTTTAACATCAGGAAGTAGACTTGTTACAACTTTGTTATACATTTATACAGCAAATAAAACACATTACTGATTCTACACAGAAATGCAACCACATTAAACAAATTGTCGACACTGACAGGCTTCCGTGCATGTTTATATTTTTATTTCACATTATCATGCATTCACAGGTCATTATGGTTGAATAATAAGCACTGTTAGATGAGGTTTAAGTAAACAACACCTAATGTTGTTTATTTGACTGATGCGTTAGCGTGACACAAAATTTTAAAAAATTAATAAAGTAGATAAACTTTATTTTAAATGTTGAATTTAGTGTTTTATTTAGCTTGAAATGTCATATCAATCAGTAAACAAGTGAATGTTGCGGGGCTAAACGGAAAACACACAAAATAAACGTCGCGCTAAGCTAAGGTAATAGTTAAAACAAAATTCTCTTACCCCGTGTGAGTCCATCTCTGTGAATTTTCGCGATGGCATCGAGGAATAAAATGTTGAAATATCACGTTTTTGTTGTCAAAGCCAGTGTAGAACAAAGAGACGGCGGTTGCCAGTGCTGCTGCCTGCTCTGGGGTAGGGTTGAGGTCGTCTTTTGCTCTGACTGGCTCCCTTTTCTCTCAGCTGTGTGTGTAAAACATGGGGAGGAGGAGAAAAAAAAAGGAAAACAAAACTCACAACACGCACTGGCGGGTGGCAACACTCGGCCAATCGCAATCGAGTGTGTGCGGAGCCTCGACCAATGGGAGGGCAGGAGACGCGTGAACAGTGCGTGCTCGCTGCACGGTTGGAGGAAACGGGGTGCGTGGCCGTTGGTGGGCGGGGCCGCGGGAGTCAGCAGTGTCAGGGTAAACCCGATGAACTGCCATCCGCTAAACTGGGCGAAAGGTCGATCCAGTCTATGCGGCGTTCAGGGCCCGCGGGGAAAAACCCGCAGCACAACCACCTGACGACACATGGAGCATTTTATAAGTGACATACTTTTATCACTTTAACACAATGTAAGAAACACAGCATCGCAAATCTGGGTCATATGTATGTTACAGTTATATAATGTGTTTTTAGAGGAGGAATAACATTACTGGAGACGTCGGCTTTTTAAAATCAATGTAGCTTGTGAAAATTCAAAATCAATACTGGAAAAATACAACATGATTAATTTCCTGATTGCTAGATGTAATCAGTTTTCATTTCAGCTCTTTTCTTGGATGATATTGGCCTTTAAATAGCATTAATATAATTTGACTGGTCCAAGGAAATGAAAAGAAGTCTTTCTAAAGTATGCAAATTTTAATGGAGCAAAAAAGGCCTCTGTTTTTGTTTTTGTTTTAAGTTTATTCTTTTTAATTTATGAAAATAGGGTAAACTGGGGAAAGACACCCCCTTAAGAAGAATATGTATTCTGTTTTAAAATAGTTATTTAATAAATATCAAAATAATATGTACATAAGAAGTGAGCTTAAGTGAACAAATTTAGCTTGTAATTAAATCATGACAGACTACAATTTTGTCGTTATGGCAAACCATTAAGTTAAGGTAATGTATAAAAGTTGTGAAGTTAGTAAAGTAAATGTAAAATCTTGAATTCTTGGTAATCTAACCCCATAAGTCACTTTGACCATGTATAAGATTAACTATATTCTAAAATGTTGATGTTCCTCTGACATTAACGGCAACATAGATGTTAGATAACACATACAGAATTTTTTTTCTTAAACTGTTTGATTATTACCATTTAATTTATAATTGAGAGGCCTGTGACAAAAGTTCTAACTTCAATTTATTATCACTGATATTTGAATGCATGACATAAAAATGTCAAATCAGCTGATGTGTTTACCTAACAGTAGCTAAGAACTCAAGCTAGCTAGCTAGTGCTACAGCTAGCTAATATAACATAATTCGCTTCACATCACGTCAGCTAGTTAGCTTTTTAGAGAAATAATACATCTTACCCCAGTTTACCCTGTTAAATGTTAAATATTCACCAAATGAATCACAAAATATAACATGCCAAATCTTTTCTTGGTTGATATTGAACTGCTTAATCTTCAAATAGCATTGAAATTATTTTTCACTGGTCCAAGGAAATCAAAAGAAGTGGTATTGAGGTATAATACATTGACTTTCAAGACCCTGCTAATATAATAAATGATAATAAAGTTCTTGTAAATATATTCTTGCCAACATATTCTAAATAAACTGTCAATAATCAAACATTTTAAGATATCTCTTTTCAACTTTCTACATTCAATTTGATTAAAGAAAACAACAAAGTCATGGTCTGTTATGTGTTCACTTAAGCATGTTTCTTGTGTGGGGCATCTTACCCTGGTCTACCATACCTGTGTAATTGAGTTAAATGTTAAATAAATAATTAATATTTTGTAGGCAATTTATAGTGCCATTTGGACTACATGTTATCTCAATATTTTAATTTCAAATGAGGTTATATAAAAACTGATCAGTTTTGTGTGGCACTTTTATATTTATGGGTTTGGGTGCAATTTTGCCCACTGTACAGTTTGTGATGCTATATTATATTCTTAGATTTTGATATACAAGGAAGACCATTTTTCATTACCAAACGTTCATGTCTCTTCAGAATGCAAAAGTTTTATAATAACAGTTTAACCCGGTTTTGCATGAGTTCACTAGAAGACATTTGAATTTGCAGGTTTTAACACTTGATTAGGTTTAGGCTATAGTTTATTGACATATTCTGGTGATTTGACTGCACATAAGTCTTTACTGAAATCTTGACCTTTTTAAGTTTTGCTTCGACGTGCCAGTAATTTGTACCATTTTTCCCACAACACGTGAATGCAACACCACTGCCAGACGAAGCGCGGGTTTCTGTCTTGGTTTTTTTTTTTTTTTTTTTTTTTTAGAGCTGTTTGTTCAGTTTTCTCACAGAAAGAGCAGATAAATACGTGCTAAACTGTCGTCACATTCACATGTTAATATACAAAAGCAAAGTCAAACAGCTACACGGTGACTGAAATGCTTTGTTTTTAATGCATGTTATCACTGTAGACTTTAAATGTGTTATCAAACAATAAAATGTATCAATATCCTTCCTAAAGCATGTTTTTTTTTTTCTTGTCGTTTCACACTAAACTGAATTAAATTAATAACTTTAATGTCACTTATGTGAAAGCTCGCTCTCTGTCATGATCTTGACACCTTTTTTTGTCTTATTAGGTTTTGATTTCTATGATTTCCTGTGACATTTGCAGACAAATTTATCCTTTAAAATAAAATAACTTCCATAAGTCTTCAAATGCACCACATGGTTAATGGTCCTCCTGATCCTAAATATATTTTATGCTCTTTATCCGACTATTGAGGTACGTTGGGTTTCTTTCTTTTTTTCCAGTGGCCCTTTTTTCTGGCCATTTTCATGAGCTCATTCCCACAAGCACATGTCAGAGAATTCAAATTGGTCTTGACCTACATATGCTGTTAGATCACCAACTGTAGTTGGACAAAGGAACGAAAAGTGTGTCAGAAGTTCTAGCAAACCTCTGGAAGTCATGATAAGGAAAAGGGGCACATTTGTAGTGCATTTTTTATTCAATCTAACAAAGATGATGGAAATAATGAAAGTAGCAACAGGTCAAGTGTGATTTTCATGAGCACAGACTCATGTTGTTTCACTTCTCATTTCTACTCTTATGTTTAAAGCACCTGATCAGTCTTTACCTTGTCTCACTGTTTAAGTGGAGTTTGTTAGCAGCTTTGCCTGTAGTGCAGCGGGGGAGTGTGGCAGGTGTGTCGGCCCAGCCCTGGCAGCACCTCGCCGCTAAGGAGGGCCGTGCCTCGCTATGACTCACATAGGCATGACCTCAGGGAGCACTGAGGACTCGGAGCTGTGGCAATGCAGTTCAGTGCCAGCTGTTTGCGAGAAGAGAGGGGAAGAGGGAGGAGCTACGTGGAAAACGAGTTAGCATGCACGCATGACACGCAGTCGGGCCTAAGTACAGCAGCCTGTTTGTGATATAAGTGGGCCAGTACACTTCAACTTAGTTAGGGAATCTGGAGGAAAGGTTACGCTCGCCCTATCTGGGCCTCTGCACGCACACCTCCCCTGTCCGGACGACTCCCCCAACTCAGGAACTCCAGGAGAGGAGTCAGTATGGGGGAGTTGCCCTACAAGGTTAAATATATCACCAGGGCTGTATTTCACTAGCAGCCCCTTAGCTCTGACAGCCAGGCACAGGCAGTGTCATGTACACTAAAGTGTTACTTCCACATGTAGCCTCTCATCTAAAAATGTTAGTTCACCATATATCGACCAAAATCAACACATAAGAATTACATATTATCATATTAATTGCATTGTGTTATATATATTAATATGACAATATTCTTTAGATCAGCACAAAATGAGGCCTTGTGTACTCATGAATTTACAATAAATGAACCATAAATAACTGTTTTACATTCATGTAGAAGCACAAATCTCAATTTTGGTGCACCTAAACTCACACAAAAGGCTGCAAACACACACCATGATCTTTACTGGAATTCTTTGTTACATTTAAACCTCTCTTCTCTCACTGTGCTTTTGTCAACTGGTTTACTTTTTGTTTTTGTTTCAATGAAATGCAATGTCAAGATCACTGCTGAAAGATAATGTTACAACACGTGGCTCCTCTGCTTCTGAATTACCCTATTTTTATTGATTTTATGCTTACTTTATATGGTTTGGTGATAATATTTTAATCCCAGAAGCTGATGCCTATATTCAAATATCCAGAACGCTCCGTGGGCTCATTTGAACTTGTGGAAAACATTGTCTGTCAGCTGCTCCTCCCCACAGTTACTAGGTGAAAGGACACAGTCAGTAAAGACACCCCAGGCCGTGGAGAAGATTTGTTTTCTCTTTACACCCTGTTTTCTTTGATTAAAATAAATAAATAATACAAATCAATGCAAAAACATTGCATGGGCAGTGCAGAATAGAAAAACTTTTACTCTGTTCAATATTTAAGTACAAAAAATATATCACCCCCCACATAATGAAAAACAGCACCTGAAGTTTATGTAGGTCATTTTATTAAAAAAAAAAATCAAATAGTTAACGATTAGCCAAGTATGTGGAGTTAGTGTACATTCTGTTCCCTTTCTGCAAAGATGAGAGGAAGCTGACTTCCCTGTTTTTTCAATGTCACAATGCTGTTTTGTATCTTAAGCTATTATTTATACACTCAGGAAAATATAGTCATGGTGTGTAATTACAATTAAGGGTCCAGATATGGTAGAACATATTAAAAGAAAGCATTCATTTTTCACTTTCCTCCATTAAAGTCCATTTCAGTTGTTAAATTTGGGCAATTAATGTTAATACGGGATTCAAAACACACAATAGGTTGATCAAATTGATTACAAATTCACATCTTCCTCATTGTTTCCAACATTTTATAGCAAAGTCAAAAGATAAAGAGGTAGAAATTTGACTTTTAGGCCCACAAGTCAATCAAACGGCTAAAAACTAAACATTTTGATTATGCTATGTGGAGAAATTTGGTGATCTGTCGGTTTTAAACATTCGTTACAAGCTATTTTCTAGTGAAAACATCCCTTCAATACTAAAGTGGACCAGTGAATTCTGAAACACAGACTAGATTTGGTATAATTTCAAAATAAAGTTTGCCTGTTTGGGTGGATTTCATTAAAAGAGTGTGAGCTCATGAAAATAAAAATTGGAAACAAACCAAAAGCACACAGTATAAAATTGAAATCTTCACAGTAAAATTGAAAATGCCACTCCTTATATTCTACACTGTTGTCATGTCTGAGACCTTCTGCCTGATGGAAGAGCAGCTTTCATCTCCTGTTCCTGATAAAATTGTTTTTGTGTGTGTTTCCAGCAACAGACCACAGATGACCCATACTATGAGCCGTCTCCTGCAGTCAACTCCGCACTGAAGGATGCTTTGTGTACCACACAACATGCGACTCCACCCCCCATCTCCTCCTACACATTAGAATGGAGCAACAGGGATTTCTCTCCCAGCACCTGGCTCCTGATTGGTCGGAGCGGGATTCTGAAGCCAATCTGTTGCTATGAGAAACTGAGTCCTGTGCTGCAACTCGCTGTCTGTTGTCCTGGCAACATGAGGAACAGGAGGCAGGTTTGAGGGCTCCCTGGAGGAGCTTCCCTGGAGATGGTCTGAGGATGTGTGGTGCCTAATGATAAAGGCTCCATGATGTTATTAAATGATACACTTCGAATGGTATGCTGTCTGGCTAGTGGGAAATTCTTCAATGTAGTTTATAACACAGTCCTGAAAGAAGAAGTGTTTTTTTTAACCATCTTTACTCTCAGAAACCTTCATTAGTATATTAAACAATTTTTATGCTCCATTTTCAGTCTGCAAATTACTCAGATCTACTTGGCATGTTCTAGAGTGGAGATGTGCAGAACTTTTCCTTGTAAGGTTTCAGCTGTGATAAATGCACTTTGTGTTTTTTGGATAATTCCATCAGACAAATAAATATATTCTAGTGTATAGCTGAGGTCCCTCGGTTGTTAGCACCGTCGCCTCACAGGTAGAAGATCCCCAGTTCGCGAACCAGTTAGGACGCCTGGGATCTTTCTGTGTGGAGTTTGCATGTTCTCCCTGTGCATGCGTGGGTTTTCACCGGGTACTCCGACGTCCTCCCACAGTCCAAAAACATGCAGAGGTTAATTGATGATTCTAAATTATCTATAGGCGTGAATGTGAGTGTGCTTGGTTGACTGTCTCTATGTATAGCCCTGTGATAGACTGGCGACCTGTCCAGGGTGTCCCCTGCCTTCGCCCGAGTCGGCTGGGATAGGCTCCAGCCCCCCGCGACCCTACAGAGGATTAAGCGGTGTATAGATAATGGATGGATGGATGGATGTATAGCTGAGCTGAAACTGAGGCTAGACTTAACACACACTTGCAACAACACTTGAAGTCAACTGGGTGTGGTAATTAGTAACAGCAGAGGAAAATACAACCAAAATCAAAATGTATTTTTAATTTTAATGATGAGCTGACATCAAGCAAAGACCTTGTTGGAAAGACGTTTTCTAGGATGTTCCTCCACTATCCGCCAACTCATTTGACCGACTATAAGTCAGGTGAGTTGGGTGTTGTGATGGTTTGTGACCCAACTAAATAGTTTCCTTCAAGATGAATGAGGTATGCTTCATTGGTAAAAGAAGTGGGTGATAGTGGTAAGATAAGAAGTGATAATTTGGTCATTGCATCTGCCTGTAATGCATCACTTGAAGGGCTTGGTTGAAGCTTTTTTGCTGCTGAAAAGAACCTGGCAGATGAACATTTTAGGACTTACGGGATGGACTTTTTGATGCTTCACAACAGCATCATCATAAGTTGTATCATTTGATGACATATTGACCTCCAGCAGCTTTTCTGGTTAGCTAAACTCCTTGGGAAGGTGTTTTACCATGACCTTGTGGATCCAAGACCTCTAAAGGTGTTGTGTGGTATCAGGAACTAAGAGCACCAGAACCTTTAAGTCCTGGAAGCTACAAGGGGAGACCTCCATGGATTGGACTTGTTTGTCCAGCACATCCCACAATCACAGCCAACATTAAGGTTTTCAGCCATTTTCAGTAGCTCTTCTGTGGGATCTGAACATGTGGGACAGCCAGTTGTCCCTCCTTGAAATCACCCTTAACCTCTGCTCAGTGGAAACACCCCACAAGACCTGCTGTTTCTGAAATGCTCTGACCCGATCATCTAGATACGACAGTCTGGCCCTTAACAAAGTCGCACAGATCCTCACGCTGCCCATTTTTCCTGCTTCCAACACCCTCAACTGACTGTTCACTTGCTGCCTAATCTGTCCCAACCCTTGACAGGTGCCACCGTAATGAGATAATCAGTGTGCTTCACTTCACCTGTCAATGGTTTTAATGTTGTGGCTGGGTTAGGGTTAGTGTATCCATCTCTGTATAAAAGAGCAGGAGATAGAAGAAACATTTGCCTAACTTTAATATAAGTTAAGAGCTAAGTGACCACATCAACAAATGTAACCACTGATAGATTTCCTACAAATATCACTTTTCATCTATTTATTTGTTAATGAGTTGTTTTGTTTTTTTAATCACCCAATCCTACAACCCTAAGATACCACAGCCATGTTAGGAGCTCTGTGAGACTAATGTTTAAAGCACCAGTTAGTTCAGTGTGGTATTCGGTAAGTAGCACTAAACCCAAAGTTTGGCTGAGGATGGTAGGGATGTTACTAGTTTTGCAATTATCCGATCTTAAACAGTGGTGCTAAATGAGAGGTTAAAGACTTTTCAAGGTTATTGCACTTAATCTCATTGGGGCAATAATGTCTAACCCAGTATAATCAAAGGATGCATGTAGGAATTTGTGGCCAGGTTTCCGACAGAGCAGCTTCTCTGCACCAGGCTGTCCTGTCATGCCCGTTTCCTGTGTGCAGGGTTGGAGTTGATGCCCAGACATCTGTTCCTGTGGACAGACACAGTTAATCTCTGCCACACCTCAACACCAATAGACTAGCTATCATTTAATTAAACCTTTGCATATCCAATGTTCCAAATCTATTGTAAGATAAGAGTTTGGAATGGAAAAGGTAGCAGAATATATGGAAGAGAAAGGATCAGACGACCAAAACAGCAACTACTGGAGAGCTTTTATTGGGCACTTTGTGCATCAAATCCTTTACAAAAACAACAAAAAATTATTAAAAACATGTTAACTTTTCTGTCCCTTGACATGTAATATTAGAATAACTTCATATAAAAAGGAAAAAGCATTATATTATTAGGATTAATAGAAATTTGGTTATATATGGTTAAAAAACAAACAAACAAAAAAAGCAATAACCCACATCCGTTCTTCTTAATAAATATATACACAATAAGTACTGAGATACAAAAGAGGGATCATACAGATCCGTTTTTTTTTTCCAACTGATATATACAAGAATATTTCCTTTAAAAAAAAAAAATCAATTAACATGCATTCTATACTGTCGCTATGGCAACAGAGGAAAATTATTTTCTGAATGTGTCGAAATCTAAACATCATATTGCACTTCCAGCACAGCCTGAACAGACTGTTCTAGATATTCATTGACGTGTTTCACAAACATTCAGAAAACTACTCTACAGGGGAAGGGGAGCTGTGTTTTAGCAATATCATTGATATAGTATCTGTAATACTCACAAAGAGGCTATTATTTCAATTGATCTGAAGAAAAACATATTTTAAGCCATGTCATTCACAAAAATTGTATTCTATGCTAGAAAAACACAAACATTTACAGTATTCTACTCTAATCACGTGATGATCGAAGAAGGTTTTACACACTAAATACTGTCATGTTGTTTCGTATTAATACGCTGAACCACTGGGGCTCCATTAACAATTTGCCGTTGTCTTTTTGTGCACTAAATACCCAACTTTGCAGATTGCAATAATCAGTGCTATGGCTTCAGGAAGGGAAATAAGATCTGCTTCTCTTATTAAAATTCAAACACATGAATGCATAAGCTCTGCTGCTTGCATAGCATGAGGTATAGCAGCTCTACAACTGCTCTGCAAACCTGCACAAAATTTTTACAAAAGTAGGCGCCAACATCTGAGGTGCAGCTCGTATTCTCACTAAATACAAAAGTGTCATAACAATCAAACACTTGTTCATTCCTTATGCACAAAAAAAACTTTAAAATTAATCAAAAATGTATAACTTACATCTCTAACCAACATCGGTGCCTACTAAGAGCTATGGCTTTTTAATTGTCACTAATACAGCAGACAGACGACATGATTTAAGTTTCAGATCGAGTCCATAATCACTGCATAGCCAGAAGTGTAAACCTGACGGCTCCGTTTGTCCTTTGATCAGGATTTTCCAGGACACCTCTTCTTCCCTGATCAGATTTCAGTGAGGGTAAGTTTGTACATGCCGCCCAACTCCTCCATGGTGATCTGGAAAGTGTCTTCGTTGGAGTAGTGTTTGATGATGTTGTCATCCATGTGGACTAGAATACTGTTAACACAGAGCAATAAAGTCTTATTTACTTCACCAAATTAAAAAACTCTCTGGTTTTAAGGTTGTAAAGAGTGGTGGACCAATCAAGACTTGGAAATAAATAGATTTAATAATTAATGTCGAGTAAACATTTCATCTTTCACATTCAAAGGAATTCATTCATCCATTCAACAGCAGCTAGTTAGCTTAGCTTAGCATGAAAACTCTCTTCCATTATGCAAATGTAATCAGCGGACAATTTATCTTCAATTTTCAGATTACAAGCGATGCCAATCAAGACTGTGTGGGTCTGTTCTTACGGCTCATGATTGGCTCATATGCATCACAGTAGCTATTTTTAATTGCTGATTGGATAATTAACTCACAAAATTGCATTACCTCCTGTGTGAGGTGTACCCACTGTGATGAGATTGTGTTAAGCTGTCGGAGTCGGTTATGATTCTGGGAAAAACCCACATGATTTGATTGACACCCTTCTTATTTGCATTTTGAAGGGAACTTACAGTTAGTTAAAACTTACATTTGCATGTTGGAAGTGAAACAGTTGAGCTAAGGCCCGAGGAAAACACTAATACCTGAAGCCATTGCTATATTTTTTTATTTTTTTATTCATTTATGCCAGATTTGATGATTCACAAAGTTCCAGAAATAGCATTATGATGCTAATGACTGACACTCACCCTTTCTTGCACTTCTTATAGACCTTTCCAACCTTATCCAAAGGCAGCTCGTACTTCTCTGCAATCTGGAAAAACACAGTGTTAAACCAAAAGGTTCACATCTTCTAAAGACACCTGATTGACCTGTTACATCTCAACAACTCCACTGTTCTCCACAACTACAACACATAACCCCTTTTACTCGATTCTTTTTAAACTCGATGACCCCAAAAGTAACATCTCAGCCTTTCAGACAACCCATTCCACCCTTTTCTCTCTTCCAATTCCTCTTATTCACAACTTTTTTCCATCCCTCCACTCCATTTGCACCCTTTCATCCATGTCTTAAATTTATCGTCCCCATGTGGCGTCCTAAAACCACACCCAATCCACTCCTTTGCATTATTCCTGTCACAGCTTGTTTAGCAACTCCACAGTTGCTCAGACACAAAAAGAAACTGAGCCTCAAGTTTATACATCACTAGTATGAAACAGGAGCATGAATCCCAATGCCAGCTCAGTGAACTGAGGACAACTTACAGCTTCCACCAGGCCTTTCAGCGTGGGATTCTTCAGCATGAGGGCATCAAACACCTCCTCTGTTTCCTTGCGCACGTACAGCAGGACTGTGTGGTGAAAAAAAACAAAGAGGAGGCAGGCAGGCGTCAAAGCAAAGCACGCATGTTCGTGGACCTAACACCAAAAAAAAAAGTCACCAGCAGTCATAAAAGGGTTTATTTGCGTCAGACCAAACAGCTTAAGTGCCGCTTTGGTTCATTTGCGTGGGTTTGAGGATTTGTGGCTTTACTGCTGCTCCCCATCTCACTTTCAAGAGTAGTGGAGTTCAAGCACAAGTACACATATGTTTGATCCATTAGTACATTTGCAGCTACACTATATAACACTGCACTTCATTTGAACTAAATACTCCCCCTGCCAGACTGTGCAGGCTTTGATCCAGACAAAGTGCACCTAGAAAGCACAAGAGAGACACAAACAGAAGGACTGACCCACCTCACATTCACTACAGTCTTCTTGAAATAGATCACACTCTAGAGAGACTTTGCTATATTGTTTTTCCAACCTGATGCTGGAACTTGTGAAATTTACGGCCTCTAAACACTCCTCGTCTCTATTTAAAGACACAAACGTGTGCACGGAAGCTTCTGCTAGTTTTACCCACTTCTGTATATGGACTGAAAGCAAGCAAGAAAGAAGTGGGATGAGTGACTGTATGGTGAAGTTTGGCTTCTGCTCTAGTATGCACATCCCACATTTGTACTTTGCACGTTGTGGTCTGGATCAGCTGAGGATAGTGGCGGACGTCATCTTAAGGAGCCTGCACAACAGATGATTGGCAAATCTATATGTCACTGAGACGTCAACGTGATCCCAAAGCTGCCAATTTTCTAACTAGGTGAAAAGGATAGAAATCTAAACCTTTAACTGAATTTAGTTTAAGTTAGAGGAAATTAAAGGTCACATATCTACCATGCTTTTTGTTGACTCGTGCTTCAAACAGTCTTGAACTCCTTGAAGTAAGTCCACATGAATTGACTTTTTTAAAAGTGGTGGTTCCCGTTTTTTTTTTTTAAACTTGTGAAACCATAAAATTAAGTCATATTTACTCGTGATTTCTTGTCGCAGGTTGTGACCTGAGTGTGAACAAGACCACCAAAGAGAGATTTTCCCTCTGAGGTTGTTTGGCTGAAGGACTTTTAGAGGCTCGAGAGGGGAAAGTGATGAATAAAAGAGGAATTTATGGAAGAATTTCGAAAAATATGCAACAAGTGACCCCCTTAATACTAAAAACTAAAATCCTGCAGCAAGAGCTTGTCTTGCAGGGTCTAACCTGGCTTTGTAAAGGTGCTGACTATTCACAAGTACATGTGTGCACAGTCAGGTTGAAACTGGTTGTAAATGGTTGAGATAAAGCCCGACTCTTTCCAATTTTCCTCGAGCCATGACACATTTTAAAACAGATATTTACATATGTATTATTAGAAAGAAAAATCCTGTTGTCTGCCTATGAATAGGATGTGGGTTAAAGGGCGCAGGCTTGTTTGCATGTATTTATGCAAGGAGTGATCATTGGTATTTTGTGGGGTCAGTGTAGGCCTCGGGCACGTGTGTGTGTTTTGAAAGACCTGGAATAATCACATGGCCCAGAGAAAGAGAGTGTGTGTGTGTGTGTGTGTGTGTGTGTGTGTGTGTGTGTGTGTGTGTGTGTGTGTGTGTGTGTGGGAGGAGAGCTTCAGAGGCCAAGCACAGCAAACACACACACACATGCACACAGCTTTAACACGATGATTTAGCCTCAGAGAAGAGCATCACTCAAAGGCCCCCGATCAGCACAAGAATTGTCTAAGCATACAGCACAACAACACACACAGTACCTTTCTTTGGTTCCTCCACTCTCGGCATCTTGTT
>OMNN01062409.1:0-36339 GCA_900302755.1 Chromis chromis | reverse complement strand
AAAACTACCCAGTTATCCCTGTTAATGTTCTATAAGTTCCTTTAGTGAGTACCTGCTGTCACTGCACTGAATTAGATGTAGAGCTGGTTGGCAAGATCTCAATATCACTATCTACAAGACGTCACAACCAAAAAAATAGTAATAAAAATACCTGGGAAAAAGATAAATCATAAAACAATAAAACCACAGGCTTTCCACAAGAGTATAAATTCTGAAGGCAGACGACTTATCACTGCAGAGCCATACAATTTGATCTATAAGAAAGGATGAGATGCTGTAGAAGGGGCTTGTTTCCAGGGTAACATATTTACATTTACATTTTAGGATTTAGCCTGCTTAGGATTTTTACTGTGAATGCAACTGATTTATATACTGCATTTTCTAGATCAGCAACATCATAATTGAAAATAATATAAAGGTCAAAGACACAGCACACTAACAATTGTACAACACTAGAATAATTACTTAACTCACAAATGGCTAAAAAAAAAAAAAAAAAAGAAAAAAAAAAGAAACAAGCAAAAGCATTTATTCCTATAACCAGAAATGCTTGTATTGTCTGCCATGCAAAAATCAAAGTACTCCTGCCAACACAAAGACGTTCTTAGCATTTGTGCAGTGTCTTCAGGCAAAAGTACTCAAGGTTACCCGAGGACAAGGCCTTTGTGTGATCGCAGATGGCCTTGTCCAGTTGTCTGCCTGTATTTTTCTATTCAGTCCTTCAAGCAGTACTACGACATGAGAAGTAGTTTAATAAAACTACCCACTGCATACAACTGTCAATTACACACACATTTAAATGAGCATGTGTGCATACATATACAAATAAGACACACAAAAATAGAGATATGGTCAAACATCAAAAGCTGTACGCTGGGGATAGAACAATAAGTTTTTTCAGGACCAATCCCAATACTGATTATTTGTAATCAAGGAGAATAATAATCGATATCTGGCACAAATATACATTAAATGTTGTAAATCAAGAGGATGTGATAGTTGGACTTGTCATTCATAACTTGGCTTCTTCATTAATTACTATAGTTAAAAAGGACATATACACGTTAAATGTTATATATTAACAGCATGTGATAGCATGTCATTCACACTGGGTTACCTAATTTCTAAGGATTAGGCTATTAACTCCTATAAAAATAACTATATGTACAAGAGTGTTGTGATGGCATCAGAGCATCATGTGAATCTACTACACTCTCTTGAAAGACTGTTGATATTAACTAGTTAGTATATTTAGATAATTAGCATGAGCCAGATTTAATATCCTCTCACTGCCCCCGTTTCCCTGTCCTGTGCACGAGCATGAACGTGTAGAAGCACAAACGTGCACAGGACACACTGAAATAGTGTTGGCCGGATCCATCCATGCCACTGTGTTTGCTTCCAATTCACAGAGCTAGAGCTGTGTGTAAATGGCAGATTTCTTTCAGGGCACACACAGAATAGAAGCTAGCAGACCGTGAGAATATTTTCGCTGAATTTGACAAAAAGTGTATTGGATAAGAATTGCTGACTGTACCTTTAACCACTATAGGAAGACAGCTTGTCGAGTTCTTATCGGACCCAAAAATGTTTTAAACGAATAAAGAAAGGCAACATATATTCAATTTATTTCTCTGAGATAACACCAGTTCTTCCTCCATCATACCCTCACTCTATAAAATTATTTGGATTTTAATGTAATTTAATAATTTTTTAATGTATCTGTTGACTAATGACATTTTTGCGAATTAAAAAGCAAATCTGCTTTATGACAATTCCTGCTACATGGCTTTTGGTGAAACATTGTGGCCACATCCTAATCAGCGATGTCACAACAGGCATTTTCTCTCTTTTGTCAAAGATTAAAATACAAATTTAAACTAATTAAAAAGGAGTTCTGCCAAAAGCGCAATTGCTAAAATGTTTTAACCCATATAGAAGTCATGTTTGCCATTTTAATGAGTATTATATAGAAACTGCTCTACAGCTTAAGGCCAGTTTGATCCAAATTCATGAAGATATGTGGCACCCATTATGCATACAGTTGCCCAGCCAAGACTTATTAGAAGAATTTTTGTTTGCTACCCAAGCTGTGTTTGACTTGGGGAGTACAACTCAGCACAAGATCATTAAAAACATATGGAGATAATTCAGAGGGATTTGGACTTAAGCGGGTGTCTGTTTACGCAAGTCAGCTGGGAGTCGATTCTTAATTGTGACTGTAACACCATGTTCATAACCTTGGCATATACACAAGTCAGATTTTCTGCCTCTCACAATTGGCCATGCACTTCTGTCAATCACAGGACGATGCCCAGCTACAGGCCAATCATTATTGCTCTGCAGTCCTTCTAGGGACCGGACGAGGAAGTGGAATAGGCCATTCAAGGTTTATGCATACAGTTCAGTTAGTATCAGAGTGGAGGTTGCCTAAAGTGCAGTGGGGCTCTGCTGCCGGCTCCGTTTGAGGGCCTTAACGAAAGACTCAAGGGATGAGTGGAGCATTTCAGTCAGTGTGTATGTGTGTGTCTGTGCATGCACGTGGAAGTATTTTTCTGGGCATGTCTATCAGTGTGTGTGTGTGTCTGTGTGCTGGTGTGTGTACTAGGGTAGGATCAGTGGAGTAAATCCAGACTTGAAAGAGTAGCTCAATCAAGCACTCCTACCCATCTCTCTCTCTCACTCCCTGTGCCTCTCTCATCTCGCCGATGTTCCCCTGTTCCTAGTTCATGTAGAGTTGAAGAGTTCACAGGACTAGGGAGCAAAAGAGCAATGCCGGGGGCAAAGAGGAACAAGTGTATACCTTTAGCACTTCCCATCAGCACTGTTTTTCAGCTCTCCAGCAATACCTGTGTAAGGAGCAGCCACTGACAGGGCTTTACAATAGTCAGTGCCTGCTTGGCTGGCTGGCCGACACAGACAAAATGTATTTACAGCACACACACTCTCATATGTCTTGGAACAGTTTTCAAGTTACACTTAGTTTATCCCTAATTTCAGAAAAATGTCAAGGAGCAATAAGTGCATATTGGTATTGGAAAATACAGCTATTATAGTTAGGTTAGTGACTGAACAAATCTTCAAAGCAAATTATAACTTTTAATAGGATGATTGAATGAATGAATGACTGAAATGTAAACTTAGCTTAACTTGTTAAGTATAGGGTTTTTCACGCCAGACATCCTGGCTTCTAATCCCAAGTGACTCAATTGTGATAATACTTAAAGGCAAAACTATCATTATAAAGCCTTCAACTTCAATTTAGGACCAGATTTGCAGACAGAACAAACTTTTGGCTATCACTCTATCCAGCATCTTTGCTTCATTTCTGCAGCTGGGCCCTCTTCAGTGACAACCAAAGCCTCTTCCTTGAAAGGGAATAAAAAGCATGACCTCATTTTGTTTCCTGTGCGATGTAATAAAGGCAATTTTACGCTGCCAAATGTGTAGAAGATGCCCTTCATTAGAACAGTGCGTACTCAGCATGTCCATACTTTAATCCAATTTAGTTTAGCATGATAAAGGGCATTACAGCCAGCCAGTCCTACACCCACTCATGACACGTGTGCATGCAGATGCACGCAATGACATAAAAAAGTATAGTGCCTGAAGGGGTTCATGGGTAGATAATGTACCAACCTAACATTCAGGAGTGCTAGGCACTTATTTTGTCATACTGAAACTAATCATCACTTTAACTAACATTTCAATTCATCCTACTCTAGCTGAGTGAGAGGCCATTGTGGTGATGGTCAGACTCCTCATGTAAGCAAGATGGATTAGATCTATAACAAAAAATCAAACTTTGTTTATTTCTCCCATCAATACAAAAAATACATTCCTCAATATAATAAAAGGCAATTATTAGCTGAAGATACACTTTTGAGCTATAAGCTTAAACATTTGGAATATATAAACTAAGGAGACGGGTGTTCAATATTTATTACATTACAAAACAGACAGGACATACTATTCCAAAAGAATCAGAGCATTTATATGCGCATTTGATATGCTCGGAAAAACACAAAGCACTCAATGTCTATCTAATGGAAGGATCTTTTCAGTATGTTCATTTGAACAAAGACGCCTTCCCTGAAGGAAAAATGGCCTTCGGTGGACTGCATTTGGTCATTAATTAGCTCTATAAAACTCCTATTTGAATTAAGGGTAGAGTGAAACCTTATGAGCAAGATTTCATTAGAGTCTCAAAAGAGCTAGAAGCTGCTTTCTTGTGTTTGAAAAATAAAAGAGTGTCTCTTTAATCCACTCAAAGGTTCAGGTACTGAATCACCAGACCATCTTTAATGTACTTGAGGAAGCTATTTTTGTGGCACTCCATTCAGATGAGTCTTAGCTGCCGAGAGCTGTCATTGACTTAAAAGGGGTTTTGTTGTGTATGTGTCGACACATGTGTGCTAACGGTGACTCATTCTGCATGACTGTTTAGAACATTGTCGCTTCCAGATATGGCTTCTCCCCCAACTTTGTGTGAGCACACACATCTTACTGTGTGTGTGTGTATGTGCATATATATGAGTGTGTCAATATCCTCTATGTGTACATACAGGCCGTGGAGATCTGAAACACTCTTGCACCCAGAAACAAAACAAGTGCCTAAAGAAATGACAGGCAGAAAAAGACAAGCAATCCTGAAACAAGAGGACATGAATTAAAGTGCTTTCCACGCTGTCACACTGGGCTAAGGCCTCTCTGAGACAGACATGGTAGAAATATCATACTAGATGGGAGACGCATGATGACAACTTCTGTGTCAGATGTTATATCCACCTGTGCAGCTCTGATGTCTTGAATAAAAAGGTTACAGTTTAAGGCCCTAAATATAGTCATAATGAATTTAACCTACATTTCCATGTAGACTTACACTGATGAGGGATTTCAGAGCCTATAATGATGAATCATAATTACCTGGCAGATACCAATCCAATAACCAATAATATTAATCTTACAAATATAAAAATGTAAACAGGAAAAAAATGGAAATTAAACTTGTCAGTCTAAAAATATCTAATACAACACCACTATTCCAAGAGCCTTTACCATGTTTAGAATGGCTATGTGAAGTTTAAAACCTATTCATCTTGTGGATAAAGAGGAGACTTTGTGCTGACCTCATAAGACCCTGCATTTTTACATGCAAACTGTGTTCTGCTTGTTCAACAGATGTTTGTCCCATATCCCTTATTGGCAAACTGTGCGGCATGCTTGGATAATAAGCATCATTGTCATCAATCCAAGTAAAGTGTGACCTAAAAGTCTGTTTTCAGATGTGAGCTCTCTGTCCACTGGGTATATCTATTGGCCTTGTCTTTGTGTAGCAGGCAGCAGCACAGAAAAGAAAAGAGGAGACACAGAGAGGTAGAAACCACCATTAAGAGTCAATTCTTAAATAGCGTGTGTATAAATGTGATATTAATCCACAATTTCGGTCTTAAGTCGTACTGCTACCCTCAACTCTTTGAGTGTTTGTTGATATTTAAAGGGGGTCCTCTTTGATGGAGCGTCACTTGCCCAGTGGTTGCTGAAGGCAACATCATTCTGCTACTGAAAAATTACAAGCTGATAAAATGTAATTTGGTTATATCTGGGGCAAACATCGTCCTTGTTGCATTTGTTTCTCCCACTGTGAAAGAATCTAAATCTGAAGCACACGTGTAGGAATAATTTTGCATTAACAGGATGTGCCTGAAGGAAAGCAGCTTAACAAGGTTACATTTCAAGTGACGCTGCATACCTTGTATAACCTTGTATGCCTGGCACTGGCTGGCCCCATTTCCGGAGACCACCAAGCCCTCTGCATTGCCACCTGGTGGCAAACCTGGGCCTTCAGCTGCCCTGCCCACCTGTTCACCACAGCTAAAAGCAAAAATACACTTTGCATGCCAAAACCTACCAGCACCCATCACTAGTGGCACAGTGTATGAGGAAGTCTTGGCAGAGGGGAAGCGGAGATGAAATGTGGTAGTCACAGGAGGTGTGTGCAGCTAGCTATGTTTTTCCACTCCGCTGGAGGTACAGCCAACCTGTTCCCCCGGTCTATATATGGAAGTAAACAGGATGCTAACAGTGGGGTAGTGGTGGTACGCCATATGTAGCCCCATTATCCTGGTGTTTTTACTAAGATGGCTGAGCATGGACATGTCTCTCTTAGCCTTACTAAATCAGACCTGAACCAGGCCCTTCATCTTACAGGGGAACTCAAATGATGGAGAACATTTAATATCTTATCAAGCCATAAGCTGCCACCATTGCATGCATAATGTGTATATATGAGGTTGTGTATAGTATGTACTCACAGCGGGTACAAGGAGCTTCTTGACCTCCTCCACCGCTCTCCTCATCTTGATCTCGGCTCTGGCCTGTGTGTCTTCCACTGTGATAAGGACATGAAGGTCTTCATTTAGGTGCTCCCAGTTTGGTTTCCCTCTGTTCTGCTCCTCCTGGACAGAAAAATAGGAAGAGCGAGAGAGAAGGTGAGTGAATGTGACAGTGTGGCTGTGTTTGAGCACTGGTGCAGTAACACGGCATATCAGAGAAAGCGGAGGCGAGAGGCAGGCTTACACAGAGGACGATGGGGCCCTGTGAAGGGAAGCAGGATGACAGGATCGGCCCTTTAGTCAGCTGTTTAGCTTTAACTTTGAAAGGACACCCTTCTTTAATAGATCTCTCGCTTCACAGAGGCAAAGATGACAGTTAGCCCTGCAGCAATTAATATCAGTGAAAGATGGATGGATGCAGGGATCAGAGAGATGGATCTGGATTTTTAAACCATACCAACTTCACTAGTAGGAATGGAATTATGACATACAGTTCAAAGTGCTGTGGGATTGTGTGTGAAGGTGCACAGGAGTGTGCCTCTGTCTCTGACACGTTTCTGCAGACAATACTGTCTGGGCAGCAATAGCTCTCTGAGGGAATCGTTTTTCTTCCTATAAAAAGGGAGCACCAAAGCACTCACAGGTTCCCAAACTATAGTACTCGCAATACCTGAAAGGCAAAATGGACTGTATTCAAAACCAACCATCACTGCTCTGTAGCGTTTCAACACAGTTAAATAGGAAGCCGTTTCAGGAGAAGAACTGGGAAGGCTGAGGTTTGGAAACGTCACACCTAACGCTTGTGTGAAAAGGTAAAATGGGATATGTAGAGACAAACACAGAGTAGCCTTACATTTGGAATATATATTTTTAAAACACGGTCCTCAATTTAGCATAGCTACTTTCCTCTCTCTTCTTGTTGCCCCGCTGACAGTAAATGCAGTGAGCAGACACTGAGAGCGCTCTAAAAGGCTTTTGAGGTTGTATCGCATGTCACTGTACAACCATGAAAGCCAGCGGTTTGAAAGCTGACTACTTCCCCTTGAGGTGAGGAGTTGAGGTTTAGGTTGTCTGAAAAAGAGGCAAACTCAGATTCTCTGATGTGTGACACCACATTAAAACATCAAAACAGGATTTGAATGTTCAAAATGTTAGTTTTTGATTGTATGAAGACAAAACAGGGATGTCAAAATGAATTCAACCCAAAAATATTGCAAAATTGTGATTTTTTTTCCTCCAAAGAAGGTCAGAGTCTTATGCGGTCAACTGCATCCCTTCCTGATTTTAGCTGATGTTGGTGCAGCTTTGTATAGACTGTTGATGAATACTGTCGTTTACTCGCGCCCATACAAACCAACTCAACTTCAGATCACTGCTCATTTGTGAGTAGTGAGCTACTGTGAGGGTGTCTAATTACTAACAATGCATTGCGGTGCTCTGCAGGAGGTCCACCTGACATGATTTCGATACACTCAACGAGCACCACAAAGTGAGAGGGCGCACGCACAGACACACACACAGCTTAAAGCTTGAGCTGAGTGCCACCCACCTGCTTTCTACTCCACAGAGAGCTGTTGCCATGGCATTGCTCTTTACAACACACACACACACACGCACGCACACACACGCACGCACGCACAGACACAGACGGAAGAAAGTTCAATATTCTACTCTCGTTTTCCCCTTTTCCACACGTGGTTGGTGGGGACCAGTTTCAGCAGTCAGGCCATTATTTCACCATGGCTGTTTGCTTATGGCCTATTTGGGCACATGGGGATTGGCGGGTGACTCAGCATTTTCTGGAGGGGACAAGACAGACAGGCCACAAAGGCTGTCTCTGCATGCAGGACAGAGTGTGAAAGCACATGGTAGATACACAAATGTACATATATTGACAGATTGTTGCTTACGGTGGATCCAAAACGATTAGTCAATCCTGTGCCTGTCTGCATGCGCGAGTGTCTGTGTGTGCATGCCAGCGCATATTCAGATTTGTTAAGTACTGTAGTCAAATAGATCTGGCAAAAGTGCACATGCGCATGCACACACCGGCATGCATCCATGCACACACACCCCATACACCAGCCTGACTGCCTGTGAACAAGGTCACTGTGTGCCCTCTGAGAGAAAGTGACAGCATGACAAACAGTAGGAAGGCTGGAAGGGGAGGGAGGTTGGGAGGGCGAGAAAAGAGTGGGGAGGTAAGGCGAGAGCTCACAGGAATACTGGGAAGGCCTTTGAAGACAATGTCCACGGCAGGCCAACATCAAATGCCATGGCAATAACCACATACCAGGGGTAATGGGTTTTGGCAAAACATGTAGCCTGAATAAATAGCATGGACACTGCATCTTGAAGCATCATCTAAGAATAGGATCAGAGGGAAAGACTGCTCGTCAGAAAGGTTGCATGACTTCTATCATCTGTACAGCACCTGTTTGCCTGCTGGATTTCACCCCCCCCAACTTGAGCCCAATAAACTTTAAGGCCTCAATTCTCACAGCATGACTGGCACCACATGAAAAAAAAGGTTACAAAAATATACCACTGTATTTTTCTTCTGACTCGCCTTTTTGGGTTGTACTAAAAATATTGAATGAATAAACAAATTAATAAAAACAGACACCAATAAATTGGGTTTTCCACAGTATTTCTTTGATCGGCTTTTGTTCACACGGTAGAGTCAGGTACACCCCTGAACCTGGAGAGGATTTGTTCCATTGCTCAAGGACACATAACGGTGCACAACTGCAGACACAAAGCTTTCAATCCTTGGTGCAGTGGCTGGAGGTCAGTCCTACTTAATATAACACACTCCTGCCTCGTCTGGATTTTAGACTATGTGGTGCTATAATTTTGTCCTGGTAATGCTGCACTTTAACGGTCATAAACAAAACTATCTACACCGTTTTAACTATGCCTCTTGAACTCTGTCCCTTTGCTTCCCAACTAAGGTCAATGCAACTGAGGCTCCATGCCAGCAGACCAAACAGGTGCAGCAGAGAGCTGCAGGGACATGGAAGGACAAGAGGGGGCAAGTGAGGCTGTAGAAGAAAGAGGATTGGCACTGACTGAGGAAAAATGGCATTAAATGTTAAATGTAAACAAATCAAAACTGACTTTGACTTACAATCTAAAATGAAACAAGTTAAATACCAAAACATTCACTGAAGGTAATGCTGCCGAGAATGTAAATAAAGCTCAACTTAATGCTTGATGATTCTAGTCAGCTCTGGTGATTGCATTCGCTTAGATTTCTTTTCACAAACCACAACACAAAATAAAATGCAAGCTGTGTGGAAAAAAGATACAGCAGCATTTTTTTTCAACAAGCATTATATAATTCACTGCACCAAAAGTAATACTTTACATTGTAATACCTGGACTCTACAGTCTTAATAAAGAAGAAACAAGCGTTCCAGTTGCACTGGGTCAAGAGATGAGGAATGAAAAAGTCAGCATAAACTTTTAACAAAACAAGAGGGCTTGCTGCAGTGCCAGCGGTCTAATCAAATCCACCATATTGACAAGCCAATGTCACATATTAGTTCTTAAGCAATAAAATGTGGGAGATGTACTGTGACACTGTCTATTGGCTGGCAGAAGTTGATGGTTCGAACCGGAGGCATATTCTGTGCTGCTAGTGACCATTGCTGATGCCACAGTTTTAGCTATTATGTATCAGGACAATCAATTCATTTGATAGAGAGCATTTCTCAAAGTGCAAGTCTGAAATGACGTTAAGTGTGGCTCTAAATAAAATAGATGTCTATAGAGCTTACCGTAATATCACTGTGCGGTAGCCAAAATAGAATTAGGGAATTGCTTTTGCAAAAGAGATAGGAAATACCTATTCTACCTGCGCAAGAGTCAATATAACATACCTGTAATTTAATTGAAGTTGTTGGCAGTGTTGTTTTGCATTAAGCATGACTGTAGGAGTGAAAAACCAAGAGACCAAAGCTGATACGTTACATGAAAGTTTGACTGGAATATGGCTTCAGGGGGAGCTCTTCTAGACCATCAGGACAATATTTATGGGAGTTAGTGTGTGAGCTCAACAAATGTGTCAGAAAATAAGATATCCAAAGGACAGTAGACCAGTCTGACCAGTCTAAAGACAGGTCAGTCCTGTATTAGTTTGCACTATCTCCACCTATGTCAGCTGAATTTCAGGTTCCACCCACACACATACAAAAGCAGGTTTCAACATCCATATCAATAGATAAGTAATAAATAAATATATATATTTTCAGGGATTTTTTCTCCACTGACCTCATCATTAGAACATCAGCTTGTTTGTATTTAAACAACTGCAGCTCCTATGACATAATTACAAAGACTTTACATAATTTTCAGTTGCATAATTACTGTTATTTTATCTTTGGTTTAATAAAAATATACCCAATCTTTTCCAAGCAACTACAGCAGCCTTTAGGGCATTTTCTGTTTGGGTGCAGGCATCAAGCTGAGACTAGTGTGAAGAGGAACACTATATCAGGACATTATTCAGTGACAACAGACTTAAACAGCACTTGAGGGAATAATTAAATGACAGCAGTCAAAATAATTTGCACATGGAATATAATAGGAAACAAGGGAATCAGGGGAAATCTGTAATGCAGAGCAACTTCATGCAAGGTTCTGCAATACAAGATGTAGGAAAAAACAAATGGGACTAAACAAATTAAACTCTGGTATTGATAGATGCTTAGGACTGAAAAAATCTGACATGGATTGAGAGCAAAAGGAGTAATTTGGATATCCCTAATTTTAAAAGCATTAGGTTTCTTTTACAAGAGTATCCTATATTTTTCTCTTCACCTGCTTCTTCCCTCCTTATTTTCTACTTGATCTGCTTTTCTTCCCTCACCATTGTTCTTCATTTTACTCTGCTTCTCTCTCTCCCACTGCGTAGCTCCAGTGAGCCGGCTCCCCGTCAGGCAGTGCGGCCCAAGAGGGAGTAACCAGCTGAATTATTGAGAGCATAAAAATGCTGCCGCTAATGGATCCTGAATAAACACACTGGCTAAGCTGCTGCCGTGGCATCCTTTGCTGCCACGGGGCATCAAGCTGAAAATACTGAGGTTGAGGATGCAGAGACTGGAGGCTATTGCTGTGGCTTTGTTTGCGGCTATGACACACTCGGGCCATCCAAAAGCTTTTGGGGTCCAGAGAGCAAACCTCATAGTGATTGTTGTGATTTATGGATGTAAAAACTGGCACACCATTCGCTGCTTTCCCAACCTTAACTCAACCTTCTTGTAAATATCTACATCATTATAACAAAGTAAAGGGAAGAAAGAAAGTTAGGAAAGAAATGTAATTTCAACGGAAGCCATTTCCAAAAAAAAGGCAATTTAATGATCCGTGTGTGTTAAAAGAAAAAAATCTTCCACCTTTAAAATTCCCCCATTAAATTCCTACTTTCTATGTATACACAACCACTGTAGGAGCAGAAACCAGGCCTATCAAAGACACACTCTGAATATTGGATTATTCCCTCACTTCCTCAGATATCAAAACACTGAGTAAAGAAATTATCCTGCTTGTCTGTATTTTTGTGTAAATGTTTAACTATATTGGGCCTTAGTTAGCATAGTAATTGCGCAGAGCCTTTCACAGGTCCCGTCGCAGCACCACACAGAAAAACAAACCGGCACACGTCATTAAGTTTTAAGATAGTGAGAGATTAAGAAGGTAATCATGGATTCATGTAATGAGCTAAGACGAACTTCTAAAGTGTGTGCGTGGGTTTGTACATGCATGATCGTGCTCACTCCCATTTAACTACTTCTGGATCTAATTCCAAAGAAAGAACCGTAGCAGAGTGTCTTCATCTTGTTCTGCGATAATGAACACACTCCAAGGGAAATGAGAAGAGGAGCTAGAAATTAAAATACGAATGGAGGAACCATAAAAAAAGAAAGAGGGACGAACAAGTTGGCCCTGAAGCATATTGGAGTTTCTAAGATTATGACTCAGCTGAAAATCTGTGCAAGTCTATATGTATTTTTTTCCCGTTGGCTACTGGTGAGTAGTGTGGTGTGTAGAACAGGTGACTGCCATATCAAGAACGATGAAATACAGTAAATTATGTAAATGCATTGTAATATAGCACCACTGTCTGGCAAATCTGAGCAACTAAGAGGTACAGACAAAAGGAAAAAAGATAAATCTCCAAAAGTTGTCACTCAATGACGGGAAAAAAATAAACAAAAATGGCTAAAAGCAGAAATTGCAGGAGGGTCTGAGGCCCTTGGGGAAAATATGCACAGATGTTTCAAAAATCACAATTTTCAAAATTGTCAGTTTCTCCTCACAGTAGCTCCAGAGTAGATAACTAAATCTAATTTGACACACTTGAACCCTCCCAGTGGGGAATGCACGTAAGATCATGGTTGCATTAGCTTTAAAAAATGACATTTTCATTGTTCAGTGACCTGCCGCAGCTGAATAGTATGGTGTGTCAAAATTAAAAAAGCATGCAAAGACACTCAACCACAGGTTGACCTGGTAGCAGTGCAAAGGAATTGCCCAACATGGTCTGACTTCATTGACATCATTTTGCCACAGACAGTCTAAAGTTCTAAATGCGGTCATGTGGCTGGTGAAGGTCAAACCACAGTGCATTTTTAAAATTTAACTTGTAAAAGCCTAATTTGCAGGTGAAATAATGCAAAAAGGTTTGTGAGTATGTTCCCCCTTGAATTTCAAGATATATAGGGGCAAAACATTAGCCTTTTATGTCTCCAACCTCAGCTCGGTGGGTCCAGAAATAGCGGCTGCCCCTGGCCTTGGCTGTCTGCTTTACTACTGCCTTCTATACTTTCCACTGCACAGCGTTTTGCAAACAGCATTATCAGATGTCAGAATGCAGCCACCAGGCATCAACCGAGCGTGTGTCTGCCTCGTGTTTCTACAGGGCTTGTGTTAAGTTTTTTTGTATGACCACTGTCCCGGCTAATTTCACAATTTGATGTGACATTTCAAAGACAATGATAAATTATTGTGGAGAAAGAAAGAAGTGAGCTTAAGTGAGCACTGGTTTTATAAAATAAATGCAAATGTAGGTGATGTAGATGCTTTTTTTTTTTTACTTGAGTGAGTGAAATGTAACATAGTTAACAATATATAAAATACACAAAACACACTGGGCAAACTGCCACACTGATGAGCTTACCTTCTTCTTATCTCTCATAGAGCTCTTGCCTCGCACCATGATTTTGCATCCCGTCTCTGCCTCCAACTGTTTGGCTGTGAGTCCCCGGGGGCCAAGGATTCTCCCCACAAAGTTATACTGCAGATACAGAGAGAGAGAAACATACTTGTGAATCTTTGTGGGAATACAGTATGTGCAAGATTGAGACATTTACATTACATCAGGATGTCACAATCACTTGATAAGCAGTGCATTAATACTCTCTCACATACACATTTCACTTTGCATGAGCTTCTAAAGAGCATGACATCAGCTGTGTTGGATATCAGGCCTCTGCTGTGACCACACCGAAAGCACATCTGCACATCTCACTTTTCTAGGACAAAGAAAGGGTGACACCCAGCAGCTATGATATGTCCTCGATAGCTTTTTTCACTTATTTAACATATAACGCTTCGCTTAAATAGCTACATGGGTTTTTTTCCCCCTCACCACAGTCACAACATAATCACAGACCACAGTGGGGTCGGTCTGCTCCTGCTTTATCAAATGCCCTAGGTATCAAAACTGTCTCCAAAGAAATTGAATATTAACTACCGAGAATTAGTCTGGGCAGGAATGGTAAAAAGGAATTAAGGGGAAAATAGGGTGGAGAGGGTGTTGAGAGTCTCGAGGGGGGAGGTTGAGGTGTGAGGTGAGGCAGTGTGATTGACACAATTTTCTTATCAAGACCCCTTTCACTCGTGAGTTGCTTTGGAGCTTTGTACCAAAAGGAAATGTATTTACCAACGTAATCCTCTCCACATGAAACTGGTTTCCAACAGGATAAAGAAAAAAAATGTGTTAAAATAATCCAGTGCAATTTTCAAATTGTCAAAATACAAACAGAAGGAAAGGAGGAGCTCCGTGATGCATAAGGAGGTAAACAAGCCACCCATGTTTCTGCAACGTGTGCAGCGGCTGCAGAGAGCACAATGGGTAAGGGATCTCCGACAATATCAAAACGGGATCTTTTTACTCAAACCTGGAGTATTCAAATGCTCATTGGCATAGCGCAAAGCCTTCCTTTACAATCAGAACCACAGCTAATCATCTCTTGGGCTTTTACAATGAGCTGTGACATAGCTGCATTAAATTCTTAAGTGCAGTCACATCTGCTTATGCACTCCACCGCACCAATGCCTCTGCAAAATCCAAAAGACCATCAGAAAAGTCACATTTAATTACAGAGGGATTACAAATTTAACGCGATGGTGGCGAATCTCCCCTAAACAACGTAAACAAACACTGCTGAGGACAATCAAAAACTCAAGGCTGTTGTTTTTCCTGTCCCCGTCAGTGGGCTTGCCTGCATCCCTAGCCTGTGCCTGACAGGAAAGACACA
Source organism: Chromis chromis (assembly GCA_900302755.1). Lineage (NCBI taxonomy): Eukaryota > Metazoa > Chordata > Actinopteri > Pomacentridae > Chromis > Chromis chromis. The sequence continues at coordinate 21,458 of OMNN01062409.1, read as the reverse complement.
CCCTGCGGCTGGAGAGATGCTTAAGTCCCTACGGATGTTCATAGCATGCGGCTAGACAAGCTTTAAGCGTGTGTTTCTCTGTCACAAGGCAACTGTCTGTTTGGTTAGCTCTAATCAAGGAAACTGGTGCAAGGGCTACATGTGTGGGTGTATGTGCTAACTAAAGGAAGTAAGAACACCTGTCCTCTGAGGTCAGTCACCAACAAAGAATGGTGGCCTGCTTCTGACTCGTACGTAAACACACACATGCACAGCCTCGAGGAGCACAGAAGAGAGAGCTGTCCGTCTGCATCATAGTCGCTGCTGCAGACGAGGGTGAACCCCAAGCTCTGGGCATTATGGTGATGCTGTGGTAAAACACACACATACTGCTTCTAACCTATTAAACTGAATCTACAGTGACAATGTCCGGGGTGTTGTTATACAACCTACTCTGTTAGCAACTGCGGTACAATATTTGAAAAAATACTTGCCATTTTAGTACACAGAAGGTTAAAAAATATCTATTTAGATGTAGATTTCTGTGAAGATATGACATGTGACCATTCACGCTGGCCTAACAGGATACAAAATCTTCCATCAGTCCAAATCCCACCAGATTTACACACCATGAATATATTAAATACGTATAGTAGATGAATTAGACAGCAAGCTTCGAGTATCAAATGGCGAGGAGAAGGGGAAAAAGTATATCTGATATCTGAGGTAGAGGCTAGCTGAAAAATCCCCAAATGCTGCAGATGGAGAATTTAATATCTTATTCTCTGTCCTGCTCTCATGGTTAATAATACAACTGTCCTTCTGACTGTAGGAGGTGTTCACTGTGGACATGAATATGTTGATGACAACTGCACCTGACAGCGAGCCGTGGCCAGATGGAGGAAAGCAGGAAGAAATGCAGAGAGAAAAGGGTAGGAAGACGATACCAGGCGCAGAGGGGAAAAGTGACAAAAATCTTGTTTTCCCAGCATTTAGAGAGCTATTAGAAGCAACTAGGGCTAACCCTGCCCCAGCAATGCATGCAGACCAACTAACTACTCAATTCTATCTGAGAGGGCATTCAGGGATAAAGTCTGTGAGTGTGTGTGGCTCAGGGCTTAAACACATGGCAGACACATGTGCACAGCGTCATCGGTACAGAAAATAAGCTGTGTCAGGGCAAGCAGTCGGTCATGAACATTACTCAAGGAAAATTTGAATGTGCACAATAAATGACTATGTTTCTTCTTCAATCGCTTCACCACTGACTGGAGATGTACCAGGAAATAACACTGGCTCATTATAATTAAACCTTGCAATTTGAAGTGCAACTCTACTGTGAAAAATAAAGTACTAATTATCTCAGTAATGGAATAAAGCTTAACGCTTTAACTAGTGGATGGGTTTCTCTGCTCCCTGGCTTTCTGTTCTGCACTGGGGGTTTGACATTCTTCTCATGGATGCTGATATGCTGTTAGAAAAGGCGACCTCCATTTTAAGCCACTGGAATGTAGAGACAATGGACAGCCAAGCGGGTGAGTTATCAGAAGGGTACAGGGCCATAGAGTCTGCCAGGAACTCCACTCAGTACAGCCAGAGGAGTAGGATGGGTACCATGGCCTTAATGCCAAATACACTATCCGCTCTTCACTTGCTCTTGCTAAACTATCTAGCCTCCTACACACCTACTAAAAAAAGCTAGTTTTCATTTTTTGTATTCTTGCAGTTAAATCAACTGCATTGGTTCCCCAGACTGAGGTCTTAAAAAAAATCTAATGTCTGGGAACCACCACGGCTTTTGGCTAGATTTCCAAAGCTTTGTACACTATAGGAGCTTTTGGAGCAGACACCAGTGAATTCATCCAAATTTACGAGGCTTTAAACAATTAGATAAAATTATGGTAGTTATTATCAACGGACAAATTCCTTGCTTATTTACAAGCAAAGGCAATAAGAGTAAAAGTACTGGGACCTCTCTTCTTCAGCTCTGTTTCAGGCTCATTTTATCTGAGTTTTCTCAGTTTTCCTAACAAACACATAAATACAAACACATACAGTATATATACAAACACAGTTCATGTGCAAACACAGGAAGACAGACAGACACACAGACACACACACACTTACATACACACAAAGCCCCCTTCAGGACAAGGGCTTACACTGACATTAAAGGGCCTTTGTTTAGCCCCAGTTATCGCTACTCCACAGGCGGGTTATGTTGTGAGCATCTACGTCTCTGCCACTGTGTGTTTGTGAGGATGTGTGTGCGCGTGAAGCACAATGTATGGAGCGAACTCTTGCAGACACCCTCAGCACCCAGAGCTGACTGTCGCATGGGTTTATGCGCACGGGCATTCTGGTTTGTTTTTGTGTGAACAACTGAGAAACAACAGCAGTTTCACCAACAATGCTCACAGAAGCAGAACAATTGTGCCTTTTGACGGTGTTTGTTTGTGGTGGTGGGGAGACAGGAAATGAGATCATGCTGAGGGCGCTGGCTGTGTGCATGGAAGGCTTATCGAAGAGCGGGGCCAGGCCAGGAGGAGAATACCAATCACTTATTAGCCAGCCTTACTGGGCTTATGGAAATGAGGAATAGTTCATTCCATGCAATGTATCAAGGCAAGGTGGAATCTGGTTACGCCAGGCACTATCATCTCACTCCTGCTCTCAATCTCTCCCCATCTTTTCACCTACTTGATTCTAACCATGCCTTAATGTTAGAAAGTTTCACCGACACCCTAACATCCTCTCTAACCATTTATTACAGCAAAATCTCCCATTTTCCTCATACTTTAGATACATTCCATCTCATTTCACTCAAGTTATAGTTTTTGGATGCTTCACAGAGGTCACAGAGTTTAACACCACTCTTAGTTGCTAAAATACATCCCTTCTCTTTCCACACCTCCTCCTCTCTGTATCCATTCATAGCTTCAGGAAACTGAGCAGGCTTCCTTTTCCTCCTTGTCTTAGTACACAGGATCTTGCTTTTCCTCTTCTGCTTATCTGTCATCCCCTGTAGCGTATGGGTCTCTTACAGCCCAAATCAATGTTTTTCTTTGACTACACACAGCCTCCCTAGCCACTAGCCGGCTGCCTGCCTTTAATCACTCATTCATTTTATGGGTGGAAATCATTCAATTAATCCATCGTATTTACTTTCGTTTTGTGGCCCGATCCCCACAACTGCACACATACATTTTCCACACGGTGAAAAGGAATATGTGATGAGGAGTAAACAGGTGTATAACCTACAGCAGCTTGCATACTCGATCTACAGGAGGGACAGAGGACACGAGGCCAGAGTGATGAAGGAGTGAAAATTAGACTTAGATTCCAGTGGTGACATTTTCGCCTCAAAGCCCAATAGACTTCAAAGCCCTCTATTCAGCACATCCAGCATTTAGTGCCTAATCCATGGCTCCTTTGATAATTCTGTTTGGGTTTATTTTGGGGTTGCAGGCAGGGTGAAAATACAGAGTAAGGATGGAGAGATGGAAAGCGGAAAGATTGATGTCTGCTGGAAGTTTTGAAGATGTAAGTGAAAGAAGCACAGAGCAAAGTTTGCAAACTCTTGGAACAGTTAATGGATAAAAAAAAATGAACATTCAATCCGTCCTTCAGCGTTCATTTGAATGTTAGCTGATCGCGATAAGTCAAGACTGCCCTTTGGCAAAGCTGAGAAAGATGTGGAATAGTGTTAGCCATGCTATGCTACCTTATCCGGAAACCTCTTATCCAGAGGAGACAGGGAAAGCAATACATACTTTAGATCAGTCACATCTCACCAATACCCAATCGTACAGAATTCAGGCAATCCAGTAAAGTTGCACTTGCATTACCAGATTAAGCCATCACAGTTACTTATCTCACACCAGCAACACTGTCTACCACCCTAACTTCCTCCGAAGTACCAAAACTTTTGGTAGTGTTGATGGATGAAGATCCAGTGTCTTGGTATTTACAATTATCTCTGAACTCTGTATGCCATAGCTCAAGTGTTTATGCTGGGGTATTAGTACTCCCAGCAGTGTCCTTGTTGCTGAACTATTTGCAATAACTTTTTGATTCCTTGAGGAAAGTGTCTGTTTGCAAAAAGGTCAATATTGACACAGATGCCAAACCACTACATTGGATGTGTGCATCATCTGTGCATCATGTTTGATATGATAGCATCAATGTTGGTATTGGCATCAACAACCCTGTATCAGTGGGATTTAGTCTGTGCATGCAGATACTACAGATAAAAGCCTGCACTACATTCCCATGCAACCTTTGATCCTTGTGTGGTCAATCAGCATCCTTTGTCCATCATTCTCATTCTCATCATCACCTCTGTGCCTCTCAGCTTAATGGTACACAGATGGACAGGTCAAGGCAGCACAAGGCACCATCCACTTACAGTATACAAGCACAAGTGGGTGATTGCAATTTGGCATTGGTGCATTACAGACACACATCTACCAGCTTACACAGTTGCCCTCCGTCATGTTAACCGACAACAATAAATAGAGCTCACTATGTTTAAATGAACATTGTAATTACCTCCTTATCAAGCAGCTAACTAGAAAACAGTCCATTTATCAAATTATTGTCATGATGCATGGCTTGCTAGCCACAGCTATCAAATTCCTCCACTCTGCTGCTCTATCAGTGAGGTGAGGTGAGGTGTGGGGCGGTACATTTCCAGGACTGGTAATGACTTAAGGGGGTCAGAAGGATATCAGGAGCTGGCATGATAAGTGATGACACCCTCATGGGAACAAGCTTAATGACTTTCCCTGTGCAGGGAAGTGGCTGGTTTGGCCAGGCAATTTTACCGCAGTGAAACAGAGAGGGCCAGGACATTCTGTCTGTTCAAACCACTAGAGTCCTTTTTTTGGTATTCTCAAATCTTTCTGCCTTGCAGTGAAGGTGAATCACCATGATGCAATGAAGCAAAGTTTCCTACCGCACTGTAAAACCGAACAAAGCAAGCACACATGTACACATGCGCACACGTTTATCCTTCTAGGGAATGCAGAGTTGCGTTTTGTAATAAAATGTTTTATGATTCACTGTATGGACACAAATATTAATTCTTATTTTTTTTACGATCTGAATGGGTTTTCACCAATTCTGCAAATATTTTATATCAATTTATAATATCCGCATAATCTTAGTTATGGATATATTTTTCCTATATATGTGCAAATTAATACATTTCATGTTTCCATTATTTTTTTATATTTCTGTAAAAAAAAATATATATAGATGTGCTTCATTTAAAGTTTACAATTTATGAGACAAGAAAAAGTTGATGAAGACCTCCCTCCAATAATAAAGAGAAAATACTGATAACCCATTTCTTTGCTTTTGAGGCAAAAATGCAGCATACCACTCGACTAATTTGCCACCAAATGCAGGCTAATATCCAAAAAATTTAGACTTGCAGGGGGATCAAACATCTGTTCCTTTGAGGCTCTTTAGTTAAGACGGGTGGAGTGCAAGAGGGGAAACTGAGGGTGAGGGTGGGTGGTGATTGGGGATTTATAAGGATCCATTTACTGAGGTAAACAACCCAAAGTGCCGTGACAACTCTCTGAACACCAGACAAACACAAATGCCACAGAAACACCAAGAGCAGAACTTTATTTGCACTGTCATATCCTATATTAGCGATCATGCTCTTGTTTTGGATGTCTTCAAGCTAGTGAGAAGTTTGAACACTCCTGTATACCAGTTGCTCAGCAGCTTACGTCTAACTGAGGGTCCCGTTTCAAAGAGTCAGCACAACAGAGGTGGCTTCCATGTGTGCATGTTTTCAGCACTAAGCATTTCTCGCCACCAAGTGACCTGCCCACAACCCACCTGGGCATTTAGCAGTTGGCAAATACAAATACACAGGGAATAAAGTGGAGACAGAGACACGCTTAAAAGACATGTCACACATCCTATCAGATGCCTGAAGGTCATCGGAAATGACATGCTGAGCTGTCAGTCAGCTGCCTATCAATGTGTGTGTGAGCGTGTGCGCGGCAGAGAAGCGGAGCCACAGATAGCATTTAATTGAAGGTTGAAGTTATCAGATAGCCTGCGACTCAGCTGTCAGTCAAGATGCAGTCACCACGGTGACGCTTCGCAGTGTTCTGCATCGCTGACGACATCAGGAAATGGCTGACTTTGAAGAACAGTGAGGGGGCGGGTAGACAGACACACAGGCAGACAGAATGATAGAGACACAGGCACACACATAAACACATTCACAGACAGATGTGGGGCACACAGGCAAGTACACACAGGCCAGAAGAGGGACACACTTAAGGGAATTAGAGTAGAAGCGTGCTGGCAAGGCAAGTTATTTTGGTAGAATTGACATGCTGCACGGCATCCAGGCACCAGGACAATCTAATTATCTACTGGTGAAACCTGAGCAGGGGACACATAGGTGATCTGACAGAGAAAACCCCATTGAGTGAACGAGACCTCAGCCTAAGGATATGGTAAGGAAATGTGGGAATCCAGCTTTTAAATGAAAGTGAAAACTGAGAGGAACAAATGTAAATGGCAAGTGTTCAAACGATAAAGAAATAGTACAACAATGACATATCTTCCACAGTAGGTGAGTTGATGCCAAGAACACAAAACAAGAGTACTTGTACCATCATTCCCTGCTTTCTTGAGAGAACCTAGAATTGCGTCAGCAAGACAAACACACACACACACATGCATTTTCAATGAGAGGAATCTGGGAAATCAGACAGAAATGTGAGGGGGGATAATATTCCCCAGTCTAATAATCTTCATTACAGTTTCCTCTCCTTCAGCAGTGGACAGATGGATATAGGAAGTGGCATTTTCTTCCGCTCCTTCGTGATTTGTTTCCAGTCTCCCTTTTCCTGCATTAGCCAATACAAAATTGTTCTACTCTTTCCTCCCTTAACACAAACTAGGTGCCTTTAGACAATTGTGTGCAACGAGCTCAGTTCTGTAAAGAAGTCTGTTGAACACACAGCGACACTTTATCTGCCAGTGTCTGCTGTTCAAATAATGAAAAAGATGGATGTTGGCATCTCCACAAACAGGCTTTAGTACACCAGTTAAGTAGTTTTTTCACACAAACCATGTTCCCAACAGGTACATTTTCTGAGAACAGGAAAAGTAGGCCTAAAGAATTTTATTTCATTTAGACCTTGTGCTGATTTCCCCAGGTTCCTATCATCACATCTATATATAACAAAGCTATCTGGCATTTTCTTCTTTCCCTGCAGACTTAATGTAGTGCATTCAGGCACCAGGACAATGTGTGTACCAAACTAAGTGTGCCCACTTGAAATATGTGGCATTTTTGTGTCATTGCGTCTCTGTATTTGTCAGTGCTTGTGCATCTCTATGTACATGTGTGTGTGTGTTCATTTGTACCTACTAAGGTCATCAGTGAGTCATCTTGGCCACCAGGGGGAAGCCTAATTAATTTAGTAGCTTTTCTGACAGCTCGTAAACACAATACAGAGTTACAGCCCTGCTCTGTGCAAAGCAGCATAGCACAGCAAGCAAAGGGAACACAAGGGTCATCTGAGGATGCCACACTTTAACAGTTTGTGTGTGTCTGTGTGAATGAGAGAGGCATTCCTTTAGTGTCTCTGTAGGCACAGGTGGTACCCATTCCACATGTTTTCACAGACCTTCCTCACTCTTCTAAAAATCTCACATGCCCATTTACAGGGATAGCACAAGACATACAAGACAAACACACACACACACAAATACAGTGACCTCAGTAGTAATGAAAAGCACGCCTTATATCTTTAAATAGTATGTTCTACATAGAAGAGAAATTCAGGAAGACGACCACAGTATCAGGGATGTGCCTTAAGTCAACTGCATGTTAACTAACTGAACGACAAACTTGCCAGAGTCAGTCTTACCACTTGTGCACTTTATAAAGATGTTTAAGAATCACATGTACATTTTTATGAATCTAATAATGTGTAGTGTCTTAAAGATAAAGTATGTTTATAGTGTTAAAATGTACTAAAGCACATGTTTAACAAAAGTTAGCTATGATATACTATACCAGTCACGATAATTCTTGATATTTATATGTAAATAAAATAAAAGCAAGAGCATACAATAGCAGTACTAAATGCAGACACATTATTATTACATTACATAATTGGGAGACAGTGACTAAAGATGAAAGAGAAGATGTGGTTGGTTGATTTAGCTTGGGTCTGGTCTGAGGGTCAGCAGGAGCTAAGCTGATCCCAGCCAGTCCCTGGTGCCCTTTATCAATGCTGTCAGGGGGAAAATGCAATCCACGCCTGACTGGGCCTTGCCCTGCTCTACGGTGTCTGTTATCCTTCGTCACCTCCCTCCATTCATTTCCTCACTGCTAGCTGCTGGGATTATGAAGAGAAACGCTGCTCCTCAAGACGTGACATAACCATTCACATGTGCGCCAAAGATTACCATGAGGCCAGGAATGTGGCTGATTGACTGCAGTCAAAGCCTGACACACACATCACACGGCTCACTGCAGACAAGGGTTTTACCTTGTCTGTGTGTCCACCTTCCTCCTCATCTCTATAACCACAATGTGTGTGTGCATTTAAATGTGTGTCTTTCCATCTGAGAAAAGTCATCTACACCACTGCTGTAATCAAAGCGAGTGGTAATTCCAAAAGATTTCCATCTCCTTAAACTGATTATTTATGAAGTTGCAGTTTACTTTTCATGATGATGCCCCTTTCAGTCCCCTCCTACTTTCCCTCTGAGCACTAATCTACAGCAGAGTTGGCCCATAAACACCCCAGCAGGCTGTGTACTCCTGAGACCAGGACCAAATTAGACTGCTATTTGATATAGCTTTAACAGCAGTACATTAACAACTTGGTACACATGTTAAGAGTCCAACAACTATTGCTTAACAAAATAACAAAACAGCCAAGAGTTGTGTGTTTACAAACCAAGAATGTAAAAATGTGTGGCGTACATGAGGAAAGAACTAAGGATTGAGCAACTATGTACAACAGAGATGAGTTATCTCCTCAGTGCTGACAGATTGCTGAACTATCGGCAGCTGTCATTTCAGTGATGACACATCACAAAGTCATATGGCCTAAGGCAAAAGGACCAACTGAGTGTGTAGTTGTGTCTCTGTATATGGATGTAAGTTTGTATGTATGCACGTGTGTTTGTCAACATGATCTTGTGTCTTTTACATGTGACCATTTTGTAGAAAAAAATATCGTTTCCCTACAATCCTCAAGCTGAAAAAGATAATGCACACGGCATAACTATACCACACAACTGATTTTAGAACACTTACAATTATTTATTATGGTGTTAGACACCAATTAATTGTTTCCTGGTACAAGTTTAAATATTAGTCCTAAAACAATTAAGGCAAATGCACCAATATTACTGGCAACTATAACTGCCATAGTGAGAAATGTGTAAGTTTGCTACTTACATCTGGGTACTCTTTGACAGGCACAAACAGTTTTTCCTGCAGGTGAACGATGGGTCCGATAGGTTCAGGCAGCTCCAGTGGGTGTCTGTCCACAAGGCCATTCACTGTGTCACTGTACATGTCTTTACGCACTCTGTTGATCTCTGAAACACAAAAATATGTACACTGTGGTTAGCAACTATATAGCAAGAGGGCAGTGATATTTCTTTTGTATCAGAGGAATGTCATATTGATTTTGACTTATGGGCAAAGGCTCAGTGCAGCATATAAATCTTTGTAAAAAAACAAAAAACAAAAAAAAAACAGAAGAACACAACTCAAATTTGTTAATTGCCTTGGGTATTGTTTGTTTATGTTTTGTTTTTTTACAGATAAACATTTGTGTAACTTTGTTTTTGGAGAATACCAGAACAGTATATCATCACAGCTTATAAGTGTAAGAATGTATGAGCATGGATGCTTCCGAATACCTACAGGAAATAGCGATTTTCCAGAACAAACTGTGCTGACCAAAAACAGTGAATCTGTGTTTGTGTGTGTGAGTGTGTGTGTTTGTGTTCTATATGCCAGAGACAAAAGTTAAGCGCTGCATTATTTACGGGTTAAGGCCACTGTCTTTCCTTTCTCCCTCCCCAGTGGCTGTTTTCTAACTGAGCAGCCTGTGCAAGCGGCTGAGCATGAGACCAGACGCAGAGAATCGCTCAGGCTTAGGTATATGCCACCTTCAGATCTGATCCCTCTGTCAAGATAAAACTAATGGACCTCGCTCACACTCACACACATGCTGCCAACAGAGATTTCTGCTCAAACTCTTTCATACGCACATGCTCACCTCTAATTCACGCGCACCCCATTTTTTACTGCATGTATAGGTCTCACTTTTTCACACACCAGAGGAATGCTTTGCTGTGTGGGTTGAGAAAAAGCATTCATTAATGCTACCCAACCTGTGTGTCCATACGTGCGAGTATATGTCACATTTGGATGAGGATCGAAGGCTGCAGTTGTAACACCCATTAACGGAAGACAAATTCAGGTCACATTTTTGCTTCCCACGTTTCCATCACTGTACAGTCATAGCATCACTAAACCAAAAAGGGCCAGAGAAATGACATCCAAAAAATAGGTGTCTACTAAGACAAGTTTATAGGTTTCAGTAAGAAACAGCTGGGACTAAATGGCAGGGCTGTTGAGGCCTTGTGTGTGTGTCTTTGTGGAGTGGAGTGGAGGTGTTGAGCACTATTTCCATCTCCCATGTGACTTTCTGGCAGTAGGGAGCTCTATATTAAACTGTGGCTGGGGAACCCGACACTCAACTATAGATGCCCTTAGTAAAGCATGCCTGACCTCCAAACCCTTACCTTACACTGATGCAAAGTTGCAAGGTGGGTCAGACTTACATAATGAAGTTGTACTGTAGTTTTCTAATGTACTTCTTTGCTGTATGTCACAAAAATACTTGTGGACTTATGAACTCATGGATTCAGCTGTGGAATCGGTTCCTGCTGAACTGAAAACGTGTCTTCTCTGGATACCTCCGATGACAAACTGAATTATTGTGTCAGTTATGAGGCCACAGACGCTGACAAGCACACAGGAAAAACATCTGAGTGCAGCTGTGTGGACAACACCTGCAGAAGACATTTGAACTGTGCAAACAAGCCTGGAGACTCGGTCCATAGCGACTCCTTCCCAAACCATATGATCTCAGCACTCTGTTCCACTGATACTCCCAGTCCTTCCCAAAGATGAATTCATCCTTATGGTATCTAGCCCAGAGAACAGATTACATCAGTCCTAACTGTTACAGCGGCCAGGCCACATCTTGGCTTTGTCTTTGAGCGGAGGGGTTTGGCAGTGACACATTATACAGGGAGGAGACCAAGACAGCCTAATACAGAGAGTATGTGGAATACTGGAAAACACAGTTAATTAAAAATGAATGTGTGTCTTGTGTGTAAAAAAAAAAAAAAGTACCCTCAAGACAGTAAAACTGGAACAAGATGACAAACTGATATATTAACAAATTAATAAATGTATTACTATAACTTCTGATATGCAGATCCTTCTACAGCAAGACCTTATTGTCCGTCTTTCTTGAAAAAAAACAACCACCACCAAATTACACGCTGTAAAATAAAGTGTAACCAATTATTGTAAATCTTACTTGCATTATTTGTCTCGTCAAGGCAACATTAATTAATACAAAAGAGCTACTAACACACTACTACTGGGGTAAAAATGTGTGTAGGATCCATTAATGATCACTTCTTCACACATATAAAGCTTACAGCAAAAGCAAATACACTGTATACTGTGTCCTTGGTCCAGTGCATTCAAGAACATGTGTCCTTCAGATAACAAGAGAAAACAAAGAGGTATTCACATGTGACAATGCAACCCAACAACCACCAGCAGCACCCCTCCTCCTTCTAATTCTATTTCCTCTTGCTGAAATGCCACATTAACATAAGGGGGCCGCGCTGGGCCATCAATGGAGACGTGCGGCATTTGACAACCTCTAATTTCAATGCAGCAACACTTTTCTGAAGCGTTGCGCTCACCTAAAAATTACCCCCTGCCTTGCACTACCGACAAAATCGTTTGTCTAGCTGTCCACCCCGGCAGAAAAGGCTGATTTTGTAAGAAAGTGTGTGTATGTGAGGATCACTATCTTGGGTGGGGGTGGGAGGGTGTCACTATCTTGGAAAGAACAGACAAAACAGGGGGGGGAAAGACAATCAACTGGAGTAAGAGAAGGGCAAGCCATCAAATGAGAAACTTTTCTTGAACTGTAGCATTAGATGGGAGAAACCACCTAATGCCACAGTTCCAAAGCAGTAACCTCTGCTACCTGGATCAGCCATCTCTCAGCTCAGTGCTAGTGTGTCATCCACTGCCTGACTCAGCAAACCACACAGACACACAGTGCTTTCTGTCATAGCTGTCTATTTACCTGTGGGGGGGTTGGTGTACGTGCATGCACAGCCACACACAAACGCACACAAATAGACACAGGAGGAGATTTTAATGTGTCTGTTTAGTTTTATACCCAGACATCTGCCAGGAAGAAACAAAAATCGACCTTGAGACTAGTTGGAGGGCATGGTGGAAGGTTTGATTAGACAAAGACAGAGGATAGAGAGAGAGAGAGAATTATAACCACAGTGCTGAGCAAGCTGTATTCCTCTTGACTCATGCTGCTCTTTTCGGTCTCGATGTAAGTGAAAATACATTTCATTTTATCCTTCTCTTTTTTGTTTCTCTCAATTTCTGCCCTTTCTTCTCAAATCTGCAATGAAAAAAGAAAATGTCACAGACTGTGGCTGCATATCTATCTACCCTTTGTCAAGTAAAGAGACAATTTCAGCTCATCTTCTCTGTGATCTCGGCAATAGGGAAAGATGAGTACCCTAAAGAAAGGATGTGGGAGACGAGAATGGCAGGTGCAGGCCTTTAAGAGGCAGTGGACTGAGGAATATGTGAGTGGAAGTGTCTGTGGGATGGGAGCTGAAAATCAAAGTGCGGTCTGGTAGGTGGATATTAAGTGCAAAACTTTATTCTTGACCTTTAAAAATACAGTTTGAAAAAAAAATCAAATCAAGGTCTATTCACTAGGTTCGTTTAAACCTTTCATTTCTCACAGACTACCTTCAGTGGTGGGTTCAGCCCAGTTGTCATCATGTGGTCTAAGTATCATACTTAGGTTCTATGTTATCGCAATATCCGTTACCAGTTTAGATCCCATGATGACAGCTGAGCCATCTGCAAGACCACTATTTAACCTTCATCTGCTGTGGGAGACAGAGATGCTGATTAAAGTTCTGGTACAAACAAGTATGTAAATCATACGTTTTTAAGTTTTTAATACATTTTTAGGTCAGATTTTAGAATATGCCTGAATGTCGGTGCCATGATAATATGATAGATATAACCATGCATATGCAAACTTTAATATCCCTATGATAAATGACGCTTGTCTCCGGAATAATAATTTGATTTATTGAAAATGCTGATTATTTAGGTATAGCTAAATTCATAATATTACAAAAAAAAATCCTTTTACTAATAGGAAACATGAAATCTACTGACACATCATAACAAAGTTTAAAAGCAACATGCTGAACAAAAACATAAAAACCGCAATGTGGGGCATTTTTGCCTATAGAGAAACCAGTGATCGGGCATAACACAAGAGGGGCTAGGTTTAAGAGTCATGTGCATACTGGGAAAAACAAGATAGCAGGATCAAAGAAAACCAAACTGATTCAGTGTATCATATTGTCAGCCAATCAGAGGCAGGAACTGTGAGCTCACCAACATGGGATAGGGGAGGTTTTTATGTATTTACCCAGACTGATGCCAAAAACATGACTGCCTAGAAGGAATTCTAGCAGAACCAAGGTTCAGAACAGCTTGGAATGAGGAGAAGAAAGGTTGAAATCAAAAGAAAAACTATGCTGAAGCCCTGTCTGATCTAATGACTGTAAACAAAGCATGAGGATAAACTTGGTAAATGGAGTGGAAGGGAGGAGAGGTCAAAGATGAAGTAAAGAGATAGAAAGATAGATAGAGCAAGAGAGTGCAGAGTAAAATTAAAAACAATGGAGAGGTCCACAAGGAGATACTGTAATCAGGTTTAAGACAGGTGAACATCATTCAACTAGACCTGCTCCATAAGAGAATGGGAACAAGTCCATTAAGAGCCCAAAAATAGACATGCCCCATAACTGCTTTGTCCTCACCCTGTAGCTCACAGCAAAACGTCCTCTGACCATGCACAGCACATCTGTCCATATAAGTATTGTGTGTCAGAGAGATAGAGTGAAAGAGAGAGAGAAAAAGAAAAAAGGACAGAGAGGGAGAGCAAAAGAAATGTAATGGGTGAGTAATCAGTGTGATCAGCTTTGCCTGAGGAAAGCTGCTTTAGATGCCTTGTGATTCCTGGCATTAGGCTGATAATATCTGGCACCTGAAACAGATTGAGTCTAACGCCAATTAATCTAAAAGCCAAAATGATCAAATGTTCAACTCTGCAGAGAAACTGAATGAGCCCTACCAGTTTAGGGTGATTTAAGATCAAAAACTAGTGTTCAAAATCATTCCATCTTTTCCTGCTTGCTTATGCATGTATGCTCAAGTCATGATTTAAACAAGCGAGGTAAATATAGCCATGGCGTCCGAAAAAACTACAGCAATCACAGATACACCTAAATGTGCTAGTGCTGAGTGAAACAAGACTGAGGCGAGGAACAAGTCTTTTCACTTTAAAGCTGTGCACTTTAGCAATCACAAAGCCTGGGTACCCGTTGCAAGCGAAAGGATTTGGGCGTTTAATGCATTCCTGCCCTTTATTCACGGCACAGACGACTTTATCCAAGACGACACTCCACTTCAACAGTTTAAGGGTTTGGCAGGCCAAGCATATGAAAGGCGGGGGGTTCTTTTAAAGCAGAGAGCAGAAGTATAGTGTGCATTGGTGGGGGTGACTGAGCCATGAAAACGTATGCATTTCTGGGTCTTATCGTCAACTCACAGCTGTCTCTCTCTCCCCCTTCCCGCTTTATGAAGGAAAAAAGTTTCCTTATGCTTCTGTCTTATTTCTACTTCCTGATCTCTGATTTTACTGTAGGCCTACACAGCACAATCCTTTGATGTTTATGCACAAACTATTCTGTGCTGCTAATGACAATGCTGTACTATCAGCAGTGTTAAGAATATAAGCATATGTGCTTACACATCTTACAAGAAAAAAACAGGTTTAGCTTTGAACTTGAATGAACTTCAATATCAACATCTTGTAGCTAGATGTTCAATATTTCAGTTGCTATAGCTTAAACTTTAAAGAGACTTTAAATGGAATATAATGAATAGTACAAGTGTGACAGTACACATTGATTACAATGTGTGTACATATGTAGATTCAATCTAGTGTACAACTTGTGTGCTTTGATATGCAAATTATGGGTAATGGAAAATTATAGTTTCTGAGTAAATAATAGCAACACTGATAGGAAACACTAACAGAAATATATGGTAACTGTGGATCAACGTTGCTCAATGCAATTAAACAATATTGTGCCTCTTACATCAAACACACTAACTAATCCATTTGCAAAAGCATTACCCAAGCACACAGCCATTCACTATAGTGTAGCCTCTATTCATAGAGTGGGATAGGGAGAAGGCAATGACATACATCCTCATAGTTTCAATCGTAGCATCTGGACTTGCTTGAGCTAGCTCGAAGACATTTCACCTCTCATCCAAGAGGCATCATCAGTTCTAAACTGATTAACTGATAAAGGGAGGGACCTAACGACCCTCATTGGCACCGTTCACACTTGGCCACAAAGGTCCCTAACGAACTCCATTGTGAAAGAGAATGACCTAACGACTCGCATAATGAGGGAGTGGCAACACTCACCCAGCAGTGTGGAGCTTCTATAGTGTTAATGGATCCTGAAGAGTATAGAAATCTGGAACTCCCAACCAGTCAGTTTAGAACTGATGAAGCCTCTTGGATGAGAGGTGAAACGTCTTCAATCTAACTCAAGCAAGTCCAGATGCTATGATTGAAACTACGAGGATAGCCATGACCTGGATGACTGAGAATCTTCACAGATATGTAGTAACATACAGCATATAGGTATTTTTTGCTGCGTATATGTGACTATTCTCTAGCCATAATATACACTAAGAGCAAAAGACCCCCATGGTAATGTCATTTGTTTTAAATAGTTTTGTAATTAAGCTGGAGCAAAATAGCCTTATCTGTCCCCAACTGCTTACTTGGTATCCTCTCAAGTTTATGCCTTTTTAGAAATTCCCGGTACGTGTTTCCCCCTACAGTGCTTCCTTGCTGACCTGCAGCAATAGCAAGACAAAGAGGTGATTTTGTGAAGAAACAATAGCAACTCTGGACGGTATACACTTGGTCTGACGGACAGCTGAAGCATCATATAAGCTATGGCTGAACTTTTGCCACAGAACATTTTGGCACAGAACAAGGGCAAAGGATTTTTCACCCATAGGAGTTCCTCACTTGGCAGCCCACATGGACAGGACGAATACATAACTGCAGTTACTAACAACTTTTTCATTGTACATATCACATGTGAGTATTGTGAGAGAGACTTGCATAAGTATTCATTAAATTTTAAATTAGTTCCAAAAGCTCTTTGCTAATGTTCTCACAATGTACTTTAACTGACAAAGTCGAAATAGCACTAAAATATATTTCAAATTTACCTAAGAGTGACTGAGCCACACAGTTGCTTAACCTTGGCATGATATGGATATAAGCCCTGACCCCCACAGGCTGAGGGGTCTAAATGGCTCTAGACAGAAATGACGGTGTGTTTTGCAGCCAAAGGGAGAGATTTATGTTGTGTGTCAGGGATTTTCCTAAGGCAGGCTGGGTAAAAAGCTCTAGCGTCAGGTCTTTAAGTAGATAGGCCACTAAATAAACGACTGGCATAACAGGGTTTCTGGATTCTCTACTCCCTGAGCCAGTTTGGGGAGAAAAAAGTAATGAAATACAGAAAAAACATTCACATACACACCCGCTTACCCATCACATGGGTAAACGCAAGCCAAGACACAGAGGGGCTACTCTTTCATCCAAATTGGGGGATGGACGGACAATGAATTCTGCGCCGAGAAAATGCTTACACACACTTACAGTAACACAATCTCTGTCTGAGGCATACACTATGGTTCAGAAACAGCAGAAAATATATAAATGCTTGGTGCTTTTTTTTCAGCCAAGTACCTCCCCGAAAGCAGCACGTTCCGCTCTCTGATCATCAATAATGAGCTGAAGCTGCCTGAAAACACACACGTAGATAACAACTCGCACAGCATTTAAGCTATAGTCCAGCAACGCACAGAAATATGTGCATGCCCTCACACAAAATTAGGTCCATACAATACACATAAAAACAAACACCCAACTAAACATTAAAACACCCACACACATGAGCTAATGAGCCTGTGTGTGTTTGTAGGCAAGGCTCCCTTGAGAGAGTGAACCCACAGAAATAACACTCCACACGGAAGGAGGAGGGAAACTGCCTTAGAGAAAAATCTGCTAAACAAATACAGCAGGAAACAAGAAGGAAATAGTGCTACATTTCTCCTCTAGCCTGCCTTACTAGCCATGGCTTTATATTTAGTCTAGTGACAAAGAGACAGATTAAAAACGTAGATTACAGAAACACACAGCTGCTTTGTATCATGCCACAATTCTCCTTCGACACTCACTGGTTTCATTATTTCATGATGATAATGAGAGCAGGGCAAACCAGTGCTACAAACGTGTAATTTGTAAAATTAGCAGAATACAGTAAATTCACATGTAGATTATTCCGACTACATAAAATGCATATATATATATAGCGCCCTATAGAGGAAACTACTGAAGCCAAGTTTGGTTTAATTTGGGTTTCCCCAGAGAGATCTTATCCCCCACAAATGTTTCAATTACTCAACTTATTGATGAAAAAATGAGTAGCCAATCAAATCAAACTAGGAAGTGAATGCTTTTTTATGTGCCTGCTTACATCAGGAAACAATGAGAAGTTGGAGTCACAGTTTACCACCTCATCTATTCTGGCTGAACCCCTGAGAATATGTATGCTAAAAGCAGAACGTGTAGGTGTGGTGATAGCCAAGAACAGCAATCAGCAAAGCCATTAATCATAACCGGTGGCAAATGCAATGTTTTCTGGGGCTGTCAGTGTGACTGCATGCAGGAAGGGAAAGAAGTGCCAGGCTGAATGTGGCTTTCTGTGGTTGCTGGCAGCAACGGTGACGGTGTGCTATAAAAATGTGTCATAGCACATTAGTTTGGTGATTAAACAAAGCAAACAGACAGTGCAGACAAGGAGAGAAAGACCAAAGGAAAGACAGAGCTAAGGGGATGCAAGAAAGACATAAAAACAGAGATGGAGAGGGACAAAAGGGCCTAAATACAATGGAACCTGAAATACAGTACTGTGCAAAAGTTTTATGAACTCTTGATTAGATTCTGATCCATCATGTAACACAATCATGCAGGCACCTGACTGATACCAAATTTGTTCTGCATTGGAACACAACCTGAAATATACATCTAGAGTCATAAAGAACCATCTTCAGCGACATGAAGAACAAGGAACCCTGCAACAGACAGTGTGGCCCAGTGAGAGTGTATAAATTCAACACAGATGAACTAAATAACGCTCTCCAAGATGCTTGGAATGCCAAGTGCTTCGGAAAACAATGCCCAAGTGAACACTGTTTTAATGACAAAAGGTCATCATTTCTTCTGCACACTGCACTTTGCATTATGTTAATTGATAGATAAAAACTTTATTGTTTTTGAAAGCTTTTTTTTTTTGCACAGTATTGTAGATAGCTGAAAAGAATACCACATTATCCAGTATTGTAGTAAATACTTTAAAAAGCTGGGCTGTCTTACATTCAACAAAATTTTCAACCTTCACAAAACAGCAAATAGTCCTTGTCAAACAAAAGTTGAGTCATCTGTCAACTCCAGCCCCAGCTGTGACAGATGAAGAGGCGCAGTGATTGTCCTGGGAAACGTGTCTCAATAGTAGGCCAAGTTAACCGAGGCCTGAGAAGGACTAATGATGCCAATTTTGAGATCATGATAATCAGTGACGCAAAGTCATCAAACAACTGTCAAGTCGCCAAGAAGCAGAGAGTTATGAAATGTGCTAAGATGGCATTTCCACCAAGACAGTTTTAAAAATGCTAACACCACAAAAAAATCCTGTTATGGTCCCAAAACTGGCAACTTCCCAGAATGCTAGTACATGACCTGAGAAATGAAATGACAGAATGATGATTACTATAGCTATTTACTCTGAAGTTGCAAAAATGCTTCATTCACTGATTAATGCAAATTGTCGTTGGGATAATTAAATTGAGGAAAGACTAACAGGTCAATTTTAGCTATGTTATTATAATTTACTTTAAAAACTCAATTTAACAATGTAATACATTTATTTATGAAATTATTTTTTGTTTTAGTCTTAAAAAGGCAGGATTACCTCCCTAAACCCTTGACATAAAATTAAACCAATGAGCAAAGGATCAAAGCCAGCTAAATCAGGTGTGCGGTTCTTGGTAACATAAAAATAATTATTACTTATTGGGATATTTCTAATCTTTCTGTAATGATTCTACACCAGTGATTCACAACAATCAATCAAACTAAATAACTAGGGTCTTTATTTTTAAAAAGATGCTTTGATATCTAGCTATTTGGTTCAAGTATTCAATTGAATAAAATTAATAATTCCTGAAAGAGCTAAAGGAAAAAATCTATTCTCCTCACTTGCACCACCAATACTATGCCAGCCACCAGCTTAAAAGTGAAATGAGTGTTTCAGACAGTATCTGCAGAGCTATTAGGACCTCAGTCTAAAATTAGAAAAAGGGATCATCACATTTGATGATGTGGAACTGCTTTATGGGGCTGTCTGTTGGTGGGGGGCAAGCTGGCAGCTCAATGAGCCATAGGAGTGCCAGTTTCGTGCACTCAGTGGGGTCTACCATAGAGTGAGGTGAAACTGACAGAGAGAGCAGGCTCAATACTGAACCATAATGGTTTACTCTTAATGGCTGCCGCAAGGGGCTAAAGTTCATTACGCTCTGCGTGGGGGGATTTTTGATAGGGTGAAACTTGTAAGCGCATGCACACTCGCGCAGTTACACTTGAGGGAGGCACCCCGAGGCATGTGAGCAAGGTGGAAAGCTACAGAAACTGTTTACTTTTCTTCACACACTCGCACAGATACAATTCCCTTACAGATTCCACCAGGGAGTGTTAGTGTGGTAGTTAACAGAAAGCTAAAAGCTCTTTCACAGAGTACTTTCATAATAGTGCTAATTATTCAGCGATTGTGAAAAAAATGAGTTCTGTGCTAATACTGCCTCTCTCCTCGGCTTACCTTTTAAAGTAGCCCAATACGCTAGCTCAGCTGAAAAAGCCAACCTAATGCACACAAATGCAGACTCAGGCTCCCTCTAAAATACCAAGCAAAGAAGGCTATTTTACTGCTGCTTCTGCCATCCAAAGGGGGAGCGATATGTAGCGTTAAATTGGAAGCCACAGCAATAGTCATTTAACAGGCTGGCTTTAAGAGAGAAGCCTCATGAGCCGAAAATGGTTTCACAAATTTGAGAGGATATACTTGGTCAAAAAAAAGGAAACAGCCTGCCTCAACTAAGCCAAAACACAGAGAGAAAACGTGCCTTATTTCAATGAGATATGTCCTGTATCTGTGCGAAGGGATGCTTAATTATGACAGGAGCAGTCAAATGTGTGGGTTAATTAGTATGAGCACAAACACACAACAAACTACAAAGCCAAAGAATGCATGAAAAACCAGATTGCTAGTTCTTCTGCATCTTGTTTGAACTCATTTTCATACTTTACCTGACAGTGAAATCAGGTAAACAAAAGTGAGGCCTGAGATATGCTGCTGGACTCAAAAATCACTTTCTTACTCCCCTTCAGTCCATGTAACTCTACTATTAGTAGGGGTGGGGCGATTCGTCGACGTAATCGACGTAATCGATTACGGAAATACGTCGACGCATAAAACGCGCGTCGATGCGTCGCGGTGTCATGGTAACGGGAGTATATGCGGGAGTATATTCTGTCTGTAGCGCGTTTTTTCAAACATGAACGTTACTGGTGGTGACCCAAACGTAGCCGGCGCTATCCAAGAATATACGAACATATCCGTCTGTTTGCCCCGATAACGGCAGCTATGTGTGGGTCACCGGCAACGTTCATGTTTGAAAAAATGCGCTCAGGACAGAGTAACTTCCGGTTCAAAAGACGAACGGCGCCGCCGTCCAATCAGCGATGTCTCCGTACTTTTCTGTATACGGAGTATAAATACTTAGACTTGCATGGCTTAATCTTTGAGACAAGCATATGCTACTGGCAGGATCAACCAGGTAGCCCAGAACCATAGGGAGGGAAGGGAGGCAGGGTGGG
>OMNN01062408.1:0-14452 GCA_900302755.1 Chromis chromis | reverse complement strand
GTGCTCTTCCGATCTGTCCTGGTGCCAGACCCCATAGGACACTCTGAGAGGTCCTCTTGTCCATGCCCAATGGTTCAGAGCATTTCTGACCACATGAGGGGGACCAACACAATATTAGGCAGGTGGTCATAATGTTATGCCTGATCGGTGTATAAACAGCATGTAAATTTTAAGGACCAGTCCTCATCTACAAATGCTAGTAAAACAGAAACAAATTGTGGTTATTGCAGAAGTAAAATTAAGTTTTGTCAATGCTAGATTTCCAAAGTTATTATCTGTTGCATTGCATAGAGCATGGAGTCAGGCCTGGAGCAGGAGCGGCTGCAACAGGAGGCCGAGCTCAACCAGAGGGTTAATGAGGAGGAGGTACAAACCAGTCCATCTTTTTTTTTTCCAGAACACCCACACAGCAGCATGAAAACAGAGGAGTGGGGTTTTTTTTGAACTGCTGACATCTTGCAGGTCTCTGCAGCCAAAGACACTCAGTGGGATTCAGATTCTAATATTGAGTTTTAAAGCACATTTTATATTTTATCTATCATATTATAAAAATTATACTCCATTTGAAGTCTGAAACCTCACATATACAATATAGCTTGATTCTTTGCTTACAATTTACAGTTATTTGCAGCATGAACAGTAATTGCAGCTCTCTAAATCCTTTTTATAGAAGATGGAAATATATTCTTTAATAAAGACACAGTAAAAGTATTCGAAAATTTGGTGGTTTTGTTCTACAGTAAGAATATCTGAAATTAATTCAGCATTTTTTTCAGAGCAAATTAACTCAAATTCAACACATTAAAGCATTAATAGTCCTCCTACATGTTTTACTACGAGGACCAGTTACTTTATTCTCGTGAAAAGTTGTCTCTTCATTCTGGATTCCAGGTGCACGCCCAGCTGGAGAAAGTGAGGGCAGAGTTGGAAATGCAGAGCCAACAAACAGCACGACTGGAGAGCAGCTGCAGGGCGTTGGAACGCTCACTTGGCCAGTCAGGCAAGAGATTACAGGTCAGCTACATTCGACTGTTTTGTATTTTCATATTGTTGTTGTTTTTTTCCTACCACCATAGCCTCAAAATTGTTAAGAATTTAAAGCACCCCTGGCGTTATGCTAAAAATACAGCTGCTCCCAATAGGCTTAGAAAGATGGTGAGGAAGTTTGATTTTCAGCAAATTCTTATTACAAAGTTGGATAACTTTGGCTGCTGCCGAGTGTGAAAATCCAGTCCTCTGCACACAGGTGGAACCGTAGAAATCAAAGCTCATTAAGTTGTAGGTAGTGAAGCGGGGCTTTATCTGTGGCCTGCAGCGATGCACGGCCGATTCCTGCCTGCTGCTCGCATCCGAGTTGTAGCTCTACGTAGAGGCGAAGGTCCAGCAGGGTGTGGGAAGCGTGAGGTAATGAGAAGGAGGGAGGGAGGGAATTACAGCATTCTTTGCCTGATTAGAGAGGGGCCTGAATAAGTACACAATCCCCTTGCCTGCAGTTGCGTAACCATCTGGGAGCTAACTCTTTTCTTTAGCTGTCTCAAACGGGTTATGACTTCTGTGGAGATCCTGAGCTGGGTGTCATCCCTTGTTACACTGCCACCAATTAAATCTACCTCAGAGTGAACGTAGATGCAAATCAGATCATCAAGCTTTTACTGCATCTACCTGTTTTAACATGAGTGGATGCATTGTGTTGTCACGGTGTGTTTTTATTCTGGCTCTAGGAAAAGGAGCAAGAGCTGGAGCAGCTGACAAAAGAGCTCCGACAGGTCAACCTGCAGCAGTTCATTCAGCAGACCGGCACCAAGGTCACCGTGCTGCCTGCTCAACCTACAGCAGAGAACAGCAACGGTACGAACACAAGCAGCCATATAAACACAATATCATCACCCACACCAGTTTAAAAAGGTCAATTTCACAGCTGACTTCATTGGGCTTAGAGGGATCTGCATACAGTATTGTAGCTCCATGCGTATGGACACAGTGCCACCTTGTGGTGATCCTCGGAATGACACATCAAACTGCAGGCTAGTGAGATTGTTGTGCCGTGACAGCTTAAGTCTGTAACCCCATTACATGCTCTGAAATGCTGCCAGACTTTCACAGGAAGTCAAAAGGAAAATCCCCTATTTTCATCCTCAAAAGAAAAAAATTCCCCAGAAGCGTTTTTTATTTTATATGTGGTAAACTTTCCCAATTCTCTCCCATGTTCTTTCTCTTTTAAAATTATGCACCGAATGTTAAAACAGCACAATAACACATCAGTGATTTCCATGCCTTTTATTTTCTATAGCTGCTAACTTTATTGTTTCATGCTGCAGAGGTGGAGGGCGGCTCTCTGAAACGCCTCGGCTCTTCTCGCCTCTTACCCAGCGACCTTCGCGCTCTTCAGAGCACCGTCTCCTCCAGCCTCAACCCCGAAGGCATCTACGTTTGACCCCCAAAGAGACATTTGTTTTGGGCAGCCTGATGCTACTGGGACTGATTCTGCTCCACAAACTGCTTTTTAGCAAAGTGCATCACCTCAGTCAGGAGGATGAAAAAGGTTTGAAGAAAATTTGTTTGCATCTCCCCTGCACTGCCTCCTCTTCCTTATTACTGGAACTCAAACTGATGTCAATACCCATTTGCATACTAACATTTAATAAGTCAGCGAGGATTCAGCTCCATTTCCAAACCAGCAGATTCTTTTTTTCTTCTTTTTTTTCGAGGCAACCAGTGCAGTTAATGTAATTTATATGCTGTAAATCATGAGAGACTTTGACACGTGTACACATATACATACAAAAAAAAACTACTAATTGCATGAGCATGCACAAACAGTGACACCACACCATAGCCATATCTGATTGCCTTACTCTGGGTTTTTAAAACCAGACGTCATGTAAATGTAAAACAGAACTCAAGGTAGCTACTGAACACTATGCGCCATATGAATTTGATAAAACGCTCTTCGCCAAGTCAGGTGACTCCTAGTCGATGTCAGTATATCTCATTAGGTCAGTCCTTTTTCTTTTTTATACATGAGCTTTTGTATTGATTTGAAAGGAAAATAAAGTCATTTTTCTTATGTTTAGACAGCGATGGGAAGAAGAAAAAAAACTAAACTATCATAATATAAATGATAGAAGAGCTGAAAGCAGGTCAGCTGTTTGACATTTTCTAGAATAGTTTGGCCCCTTTGAAGTTTGCATTGTGCAGGAGGCATTAATCTTCTTTTGTTGTTCTTCCTCCAAAATCTCCTGAATGAGCAGATGACAAGAGGCCTTTGAGTCTGCAGTGGAAATCCAGCCTGCGACCACTAGGTGGCGACAAAACATGTAATATTCAGACCGGTGAAAGTTAACTGTGTGAAAGTTCCTCCAACTGATGTCTGCACTCATATTTTCACAGCTCATACATGACTGTGCATATTGTTTTTGTATAAAAGCCTCCGCACTTTAGCTTTTCAGTGTATTAAGGTGCCACTTAAAATACTGGTTCGACATGTTTCACTGTGTTCACTGAGCAGGGACACACACCTCAAAAAACACCTGATCTCTAACATTATAACTAAAGATGTCTCATACGAACCAAAGTTTGTGTAGCAAAACAAATGGTTAGATGAATGTACTTTTCTATATGTGTGCAACTCATGAACATGACATAGAGTAGATTCATACAGGTTTGTTGTCATTAGGTGATAAGTAGGTTAGTTTTGTCACACAGGAGGATGAAGTTACTGATAAAGTTTTACAGGAAATGGAAATTCAATCAAATCTGAGTAACCCAAACTGCATTAAAATCATGTATGTGTATATATGGGTTCAAAAAATGGGTAAAAAATTAATGGATGTGAATGTGTAAGGAAAAGATTTGCAGTTGGAACAAAAAAAATGAGGACATATATGTGTTTTTTGCAGCCCAAAGATGCAATTTAGATGGGGAGCATGCCTATGTTCCCACAGCCCTATGTTCCCACATTCCTAAGATATTTTTCAAAATTAGGCCCTGTGTTCCCAGTTTTTAGAAATAATAATTTTCTTACGATAATGTAAATGAGAGGCCAAACCGCGTGGAAATATCTGGGTTTTCCTTTCGTGTAAAGGGGTCTTAGAAATGTGAGACATGTGGAAACATAGGGCCTAATTTTCAAAATTTTCAGTGAAAGAAGATATCTTAAAATGTGGGAACATAGGGCTGTGGGACCATTGGGCTGTGGGAACATAGGGCTGACCCCTTTAAATGTATGTGTGGGCATCTCTAACTTCAACATCACACACAGCTTTGAATCGGTATTCACTCGCAGCAGCTCTCTTGTCTCAGATCTGATTTAATTTGTGCAACTACAAATCTTCTCTACTCTTTCACAAACTTGAATTTACCCCCCCCTTTTCCTCTGCTGAGAGACGCAACCGCAGACTTTTGCAATTATTTCATCTCCCGAGCTGCAAATCTTATCGACCATTATTTGAGCCCACATGAAGAAGCCGGTGTTTGTGCTGTGAATGTGTAATAACAAAGTGAATTCCTCCCCTTCTTCCTTCCAGTGTGAAAAAGAGTCTTGGTTGTTTGTTTTTGTGGCGCTAAAAAAAAAAAAAAAAAAAGGTAACCTGGAGGAAAATTCACAACTTTTTTCAAAGTCCTCTCTGTGCAGTGACAGTTACAGAAAATTGCAGTATTATCGTCATGGCAACGACTTCAGCTGTGACACGGAGACTGTAACCCGCTAACAAAGGAATCACAGCCCTTGTCGATTTTGAATAATGGCATGCCTTACTGAGAAAAAAAAAAAGTAAATGTCTACATATCACATCAGTCTATGGACTATTTTTAAAGTAGATTGAAGTCTGATATATGCAGAGTGCCGGTAAACAGGCAGCGTGTGCATGCAATAATGTGTGACTGGTTTATTTGGACTCCCAATTAGTGGCTACCAACAATTCATCTGAGACTCATTTTGTTTTTGGTTTGTTTTGTCCCTTTTTTTTTTTTTTGCCTTGTTGACACGTACAATGATGGATGAGCTTAGTAGGAAAATGGCAAAACCTCCACATTAATTTCACGCCTTTTCATTTAATTTTGGCAAAATTCATGAATGTAAAAGAGATCCATGTTGCATTGAAGCGTGGCATTAAGTTTACCAACTTCATCTTTTTTTGTTCCCCGCCTCATGCTTTGAGACATCGCCAATAATCGGCGTCTGTTGTGCCATCAGTGGCGCTTTTAAATAAAAAGTATGAGATGATGGAGCCATTATGGAAACAGCCATCGAGTGGTTTTGAGAGCTATTTCAGAAACACTGTGGCTCAGGGATATTTCAAGGCACAGAATTGCCCAGACAAGAATGGACAGAAAGTAATTATGGGTAAATGCTGTTCACGATGTCTCGAGCCATTTGACAAGTTAAAGCATATGTTTGCTCTCATGGGGACTTGGACAGCTGTTTGACAAGTTCAACACCGGGTCCTTGACGCGACACAACAACTGAAAATGAAGGAATGATTCTGTACTGAAAGAGGTGCAGCTGAAAGTAAAGTGTCTCTGTTGGTTCATGATTTATGTGGATGCCAGCCCAGTTTGCATCTCATGTATTATGAGAGATACACCAGAGTATACATGAGAGGCGCAATCTGGGGTTTGCGGTGTAATCCTGTTCCTGAAACACCCCTCAGAGTGTTTACATGAACACTCCACTGTAATGCTGGTTAGATGAACTGTGTGGCTGACATCACCGACTCGCATCAACTTTTAACATCTACACAAATTATCATATATTCAAAATGTTATAATAATTTTGTATTGTTTATTTACAAATTCAACTACTGTATTTTTTTTGTATCTTTCAGGATTTTATCAAATCTTCCTCTCGGGTCATCGTTTAGCCACTATGTATGAATGACGTGAAAATCAAAGTATAATGTAAAATATATAAATAAATGATGAAATATATTTAAAGAAAACATGCCAGAAATCAATAAACTGCTACACAGTGCTGAATGCGTTGCTTTTCTCTCTGCTTTTTGGCTCAGAATGTACAAGATTAGCTTGACAGATTGTCTGAGTACTGATAAATATGCTGTTGGAGCCTCTAGTAGCACACACAGCAAACTACACTTCAGAAAAGTGTGGTTCTGGAAAATAAAAGTCCCTGTACAGATTAGTAGCAGTCAGATTTGTCAGCTGTAATGACAGCTGTTGCTAAAGCTAGCTCGCTATAAGCTAAAGTTATCCCCTTGAATTGTTGTTTTAAAATTCTCTCTTGAGCTTATTTTTAATGTTTCCAGCTGACTTGTTTTAAAATGTAGTCATATATTTTATAAATGTATGTCATACAACATAAAACCTTTACACATATGTTGTATGACCTTGCCACTAGTGTTGGCATTGGAAGTTACTCTAAGTTACTCTTGGAGGAGAGAAGATGCCTTGAACCCCAAGAACATCAAACCTCTTATCAAGCATGGCAGTGGCAGTATTACGTTCTGGGGCTATTTTGCTGCTAGTGGAAGTGGTCCTTTACTCAGAGTAAATGGAAGAACAAAGAAGGAGCATTACCTCCACATTCTTCAGGAAAACCTAAAATCATCAGCCAGAAGGTTGGGTCTTGGATGCAAATGGCCGTTCCAAGAAGACAATGACCCCAACACAAATCAAATGTGGTAAAGAAATGGCTAAATTAGGCTAGAATTAAGGTTTTAGACTATCTCCCCAAAGTCCTGACTTATACCACAGCAAGAACCTGTGGCTAAAGGACATTTAATCAAATATTGCTGTATGTATATTTTTGACCGAGCAGATTTGTTATATTTCAGGAAGCCCTATAATAAATCTAGTAAAAGAACCAAAATGCATGATTGTTATGCATGAATCATTCCCACATAGAAAATTAAGAGTTATAAAAGACTCAAGACTAATATGATATATATACCATGTCATGCAATATAAGAACTTAAATGCATTGTGTATGACCTAGGCTTCTGGCTTTGTAAGCAATTGATTTCCTAAGCTAGTATGCTAGTCAGCAGTTGATGTTAGTGCAGAAAATCCACTGTTGTATTTTTAGTCTTGGAAAGGGTCAAAAACAGAAACTACCACACAAAATCTTCATATCTTCCAATCCCATGCACACAATTTCCACATGTGAAGACATGCTTCACGGGGCTGCTGCACCTATAGTCCTGGCTGGACAATAGCTGTCCGGTGGAGGGATTTAGCAAACGGTCAATTAACAAAACCCAAGTGACTCACAGTAAACCGGGGGCTTCTGGGGCCCCCATGGGTTTTCCACTTTGCCTGGGTGGTAATCCAGAAAAGAATGTGTGTGGGCTGCCGGCAGTATCCCCAAAATCAAAATACTAGCAGCATTACAAGTCCTGGTAATATCAGCAGCAAATGTAAGTGACATTCATTCTACAAGAAAAGGCAGATTTATTTGTCACTTAGTCTTACAGCAGAGAAAGACGCTGCCACCGCCTTCTGAATGAGCCGGAGACATGTGGGTGACTTTTGCAGTTGCCTAAACGAGACGAGATGAAAGCCACGGATGACCTTCTGTAAATCTACAAAGGATAAAAACAACTTAATTTTTAATATGTTTCTGAATTGCAGGAAGCGGCGCCGCGGCTTCCTCTTTACCTGCACTTCAGAAGTCAACTAACTGTCAGAATCGCTCTCAGCTCTCTGGCCAGCCGGCTTTGTTTTGGAAGACAAACACAAAGACTGCTGCAGAGACCGACTGGAATAAAAGTTGCTGTAAAAAAGACCCAATTTCAGATTTATTTTCAACTTTGGAGGAAAACTTTTGATACTTTACCGAGTTGGAGAACTTTGGTGATCACACCAGGTGTTTTTAGTAGGAAAAGTCATTTGTCCCTGAGTGTCTCCCCGGTGTATTCCAGCTTTAATACTATAAATGGAGCTCAACAGCTGGGTCAGAGGGGCTCTGATTACATCTGTGACCCTCTAACACCAGAAGATACTTGAAGATTTGTAGCCTTAAATGCTGTTAACTTCATCCGACCTGATTTTTTTTTTTTTAAACTCCAGTTGTCTCCTTTTGTTTATCAGGTGCCATCATTAGATTTACTAGTGTGCCATTTTTAGCAGGCCTCACTTTTGGTGATGCATACTGTAGATCTCATTAGGGAACAAAACTCCTTCGTAAGTGACAGCAGCTCTCAGCATGCAGGCGTCAGCTAAGCCTCCAGCTATTTAAACACAACAGTATTGCATTTTTTATTAAACCAGTTCAGTGTGAGTGTTTTTTAAACTGAGACTCGTGGAGAAAATGGACTTAATATTTTGGAATCAACTCAAAAATTACTGTGTGCCATTTAAATGTAAATTAAACTGCACTTCAGAGTGTAAAAAGGGGTCATCTCGCAGCCCATATCACCCAAACCTACACTACAATAAGGGATAATACGACAAGTCATGTCTGGTTGATGCTCTAGATTGTTCCCTAACATTGTTTTTGCATTGTTAGATTGATGCCAAAACTAAGAAAATAATTTGTGCCTTAAAATTTTGGAAAACACAGCATCTTATCACCCACAGGAAAAGTCACGACGTGGTTCTTTATTGCCTGCTGTGCGACTAAAATGTTTGTTATGGGAGAATTTGTCCCTGATTCATACAGCAAATCCACTTCCCGTATCAGCTTCTTTCTCTATCCTGAGCTCCGCTGATTCAATCACTCACTGCGCTGTCCCTGGGCCTGCAATAACATCAAAGTAGTTTGATGTTATCAGAAGAAAATCTGTACAATGCCGGCGTGTGACAAGACTTTTGTGAGAAACCGTCTGGATGGAGATCAGAGATTCTACACGGGCTTTTGAGTTATGTGAGTCCTCTGAAGGTGCAGCGCTGATCAAGATGAGTAATAGTCTTATACTTATGAAGCCTAATTGGTTAACCTCAGTTTGTAAATTATGATGCAAATATTGCACCTTAGATGGATTAAACAATTGTGTTTAGGATGAATTATAGCTCACGGCGGATGATTGATTAGACTATGTTGTGTGTCTGCGTGGTGTGTGTGTGTTCTCTGTTGTGTGTTTGTGTGGATATTTGCACAAGCCATGGCTGATGCTGTCATTAAATAGCCCCTTGGCCCCTCTTCTGAATTTGTTTATTCTGCACTGGGCATGGGAGTAGGTGGCAAACAGATGGGCATCCATGAATTATGGAAATTATGGGCTTTGATTAACCACCACACACTCTGCTGGATAAAAGTAACTCCAGGGTTGCCAAGTTATGCAGTGCAGTGGGCTGCGCCGTCAGTCAGTCAGCAGCATGATGGACCTGATGCTTGATTGATGTTGTTTACTGTTCAGTTTTTAAAAAGTGTACAACAAATTCTGCATTTTTCCTGCTAAGTTTGGTCTAGGGAAAAAAACACTTTGCTTGTGATTTAATTCTAATTCCTGACCCATTTTTCTGTAGAATTGTGTTAAAACAGGTTTAAGGGGAAAAGAATAGTTGCCAGTCATATATCTGTTCAGTAAATGTGGCTGTACATCCAGAAAATGGTTCGCATGAAGGCTGCCAACAGGGGAAACAGCTAACCTGACTCTATCCAAAGTTCTAAATGTCCTTTAAATGTCACAAATCAACACATTACATCTTTTTTTTTCATTTTCTTTTTAAATACCTACACAAAAACCTGCCTGTAAACATCTCAAATTATGGTTTTACAGGGATGGTTCACAGAGAAGCCACAAGATTAAAAAGCACCAACAGCTGAAGTGAATATCTCTGATTATCTTGTTACAAAGGCACCTGTCAAAGAGTGGAATGTATCAGGCAGCAAGTCAACACTCAGTTGTTGATGTTTTAGAAGCAGGAAAAATGGGCAACATGAGGATCTGAGTGACTTTGGGGTGTTCCTGTGTGCAGTGGTCAGTAGAAGTGGTCCAAAGAAGGACATCTGGTGAACCAGTGTCTGGGTCATGGGAGCCAACGCTCACTGATGCGCATGGGGAACAAAACCTGGCCGGTGTGGTCTGATCCCACTGGTAGAAATGACAGAAATGTGTCAGTGCATTGCAACTTGCTGTGTATGGGACAGATCAGAGTGCCCATGTTCACCCCTATCCATCGCCAAGAGCACCTACAAAGGGCATGTGAGTGCCAGAACTTGACCATGGAGCAATGGAAGAAGATGGTCTGGTCTTATGTGGACAGATAAGTGTGTTTTTGTCGTTTACCTGGTGAAGAGACTGCAGCAGGATGAACTATGAGAAGAAGGCGAGGTGGTAGAAGCGGTGTGATGCTCTGTGCAATGGAAACCTTTGATGGCACTGGTCCAGAGAGTACTACCAGGGAATGGGATGAAGACGCTATGTTGTGATGTTGAATTTATGGACTAAAATACTGTGTGCTCACAATGAAATTGTTTTTGTTTTTGTTGTCTTCTTGTAAATGATTCTGTAAACTTATTTCAGGGTGGGATTAAATAAGTATTTACTTCTTCCCACTTTTCAAACATGTTCGAACATACACTTTTTTTCTCTCTCTTCTTTTCTGTATAACTGACTGTTTTATTATTCTTTTATTTATCATGTGTATCATTATTTTGTATGTTTTCAACTACATGTTCGAAATAAATTAAATAAATAAATCAAATCAAACCTTGGATCCTGGCATTCATGTGGATGCTAGTTTGACACCTACCTAATGGCAGCGGTATTCCCTGACAGCAGTGGCTTCTACAAGTATAAGCAGGATAATGCTCCCTGTCACAAAACATTTGTCCAGGAGTGATTTGAAGTACATGACAAAGTTGAAGGTGTTGACTCGGCCTCCAGATTTCCCGAATCTTAAACAGATTCAGCATCTGTGGGTTCGACCCATGGAGGCCCCACCTTGCAACTTCCAGAACTTAAAGGATCCTTCAGAGGTCTGTGGAGTCGATGGATTACTGCTGTTTTGGCATTATACACAATATAAGGTAGGCTATTTTTGCTGTTAAATGTGACTTTCAGACTGAGGTTTTCAGTTGTTAATGTGCTAATGATATCACACCACCTTTTATAAAAATACAATAAGTTTGTTCCAGTCACTCAAGAATAGTTTGACACTTTGGGAAATACTGTGGTTTATAAGACTTAAGAGAAGATTTACACCCCGTTCATATGTAACAGATAATTAGCTTAACACACTGGTTAGCTTAACATACTGGACACAGGCAGAAAATCAAACGTACTCCTCATAAAATCACAACTTGTCATTTTTACATTTCAGTTTTTTGGACACAAACAAGATATTTTTGTTACTCAGCTTCAGTGGTGCTTTGTTACCATTGGACAAAGCTAGGCTAATTGTACTTTTCTATTTCTTGTCTCGTTTCTTATTAAGTTTTATTTGTATCTAGCTGCTGTAACATATAAATTTCCCTGGTGTAGGATCAATGAGATTTATTTTATCCTATCTTATAGTTCCAACCACTTAGCTTTGTTACCCTTGGACAAAGCTAGGCTAGCTGTTTACATCTGTTCTTAGGGTTTATGCTAATATATGCTAACTGGCTGCTAGCTTTAGCCTCATAACAAACAGACATTAGAGTGTAAAGCAAATAAGCATGTTTACCTAAATGTTAGACTATTCTTTTAAGTTTATATCAGTACATGTGAATGGTGTACATAGTATTTAACTTTATTTCTATCCTCATTGTACTTTTCTATTTCTTGTCTTGTTTCTTGCTATGCTTTGTTTGTACTTAGCTGCTTATCTTATCTTATCTTATCTGAAATTTCCAACCACTGTCTTGACTTTCTATGTGGTCAAATTATATTGATTTATGCAGATTATTAATACTCCTATACGCTCAGTTCTGAAAATGAAGAAGTATTTTGCTTCTTTTTTAGTACAATAATTTACCCTTTAAGGATGACATGTTTGAAATTCTCAACATATTCATTCGGTATTATGCTGCCAGATAATTAATCATGTAGCCTATGTGATTATCATTCAAGTCTTCAGTTATTTTCATCAAATGAAGTCCGATTTGCTAAATCAAAGCTCTTCTATAAAGTATTTGATATGTTTGAAACAGCTACCAATTATCTCATCCTTCCCTGCGACACCCCCACTTTAGCATCAGATACCCACATCCTCACCCACTCCTCACCCACTCCCACACACACACATGTCCACCAGCAGCTGTCCACACACACACACACACACACACACACACACACACACACACACACACACACACACACACACACACACACACACACACACACACACACACACACACACACACACACACACACACACACACACACACAAACACACAAACACACACACACACACACACACACACACACACACACACACACACACACACACACACACACACACACACACACACACACACACACACACACACACACACACACACACACACACACACACACACACACACACACACACACACACACCGCTGTCCCCATCTCTCCACTTTCATAAATGAAGAGAGACAGCCTTATCCCGGAACCAACACGGAAAAGCAATTAAAAAGGAATTAAGGGTGTGCAGGGAGAAATTGGATATGATATCCAACGCCTATTGTAAATGTCAACGTTATTACTGTGTTGTTGTTTCCTATTCCTTTGGCCGCCTCTCCCGTTTTCAGGAGTGACAGTCCATAGTCTGCTGGGCTTAATGAAGCCGTCTCAGCCGCCAGGGTCTCGGTATGTAAGGTGAAGAGAGCTGCTTATCCTCTTCTGCATGCAGCTCTCATTAAGATCAGTTTCGTTGCCGCCTCTTCTCCTCAGTCCCTGTCCTCAAGCAAATGTCTGTTAAATTTATTTAACACTGCTGCCCTGATGCTATGTGAATTGTTACAGTGGCTATAGGTTTATCTAATTGTGTTTTCAGCTCAGATTGCACCACAGGGGACTAGAGATTGTATTGGTAAATGGGATCGTAGATAAAGCAAACACCCAGAAAACAGCATTTTTTACACTTCTCACTGATATTAGTTTGGTCCATTTGGTCCAATAGCCAGCGGACATGGCTAGTTAGATCTCGGCAATAAACTGTTGTCCACAGGCTCCACTATTCGTACAGTAAAATAGAAAAGAGTGAAAGAGTCAGATCTGTCCATTGGGTGTGAAATATATAAATATAGTTGTTTTTCCCCCTTTTCTTATGTTTATTGGCTTCAGTGTTCAGATGGGTATCCAAAAATACTTAAAGAGTTATTTAGAGATGAGTGGGAGTTTCTTATAAAGGCGATAAGTGCAGCATTGTTGCAAAAAACACACATATACTCTTAGACATCAGATTTTCTGTCTTTAATAAAAAGGTAAAGGAGATAAAGCTAAGAGTTTTCAATGAAGTCCCTATTTTGACAAATTTCTAAATTTATTTATGTTTAATATTTTTTTAACCTTATTTTAATCAGTTGATCAGGGACAAAATTAACATTAAATAGCGTCAATATGATGTAAATGTGTCGACTTTTCCTCTTTAGTCCCGTTTTCTTCTTCTTTTAGGTTGATTTCTGGAATGAATAAAGAAATGCATTAGGAAACCATTTTTGTATTGACCTCCCATGTCAGAGGTCAGAGGTCAGACTAACATTATAGGGGTTCACTGACACCTCAGCATTGATATATTGCCAAAATGGGACCCCATATGTGCAATCTAACTATTTACTTGACATATGACAAATTATCACTCCCAGTAAATTCTAAATTTTGATATAACTCCACATAAATAAATCACTGCAGCCCGTAGAACGAGGGATTTACAGGTAATGAAATTTACCTGCATATGTGAGCTTGAAGCCGGTGAAAAGCAATTTAAGTTTGCAGTCAGTTCTTGTTGACTGCTGCCTGAGCCGTCTCTAAAAACATAAGAACCGATTCTGATATCAGTGAGTGAAAGGAATTACACTGGGATCTGAGATCTCTGGTGAACACGTCTGGCTGCATTACTGTAATATGGGAATGTCCTGTTTTATCAGGCTTTAATTTCCCTCAGGGACTTTTATTTTACACCTTGTAGCTTTAGCTTGAATGAATTGCCCTTCCTCTGGGTGATGCCTAGATTGAGATTTCTTTAAAAAAAAAACACACATCCTAGTGAGGGGAGAGGGGAGAGAGGTGCTGGTGGTTTACTGGCTGCATTTTTCAGCCTTGTGCTTCAAATTCATGCAGACATTCAGTCAGTGCAGCCACAGTCTGCTGCTGTTGGCCACTGAGCAGCTCCACTGGAGCGATTTGGGGTTTAAGTGGCTTCCTCAAGGGCGCCACAGTCGTGTTTGTTGAGGGAGCCGAGAGTGTTGCTCATTCATTTTCCACACCCAGACATCCCCAAGATTATCTGTCCTGAAATCTTACATCGCCAGTTCAAGTAAGAAGAATAATTCCTTCCCGTATCTGCGATTATGACGCATCCACCCAGACCAAGAGGGTGTGTGTGTGTGCGTGTGTGTGTGCATGTGTGTGTGCGTGTGTGT
>OMNN01062407.1:0-56337 GCA_900302755.1 Chromis chromis | reverse complement strand
GTAAAAACCAAGGCCAAAACTGTCAATAATGTACATATCGAAAATCTAATTCTTTTGCAAATGGTATTTTGTTGTTTTGTAATGTTTTACCTTAAAATTACACATTTTTACAGATATTTGCAGTTAATTGAAAGAAAAAATATGAATATTAAAGATTGAAAAATCCTAAATAATTTTTTGAAGCACTTATGTTACAGACTGTTCTTGTTTTGGTAAGTTACAAAAAATATCTCAGAAATCACAGAAAAAAGTAACATTTTATGTTGACTGTAAAAAACAAAAAAACAAAGTCCAAAACTGTAAATAATGTCCACATCAAGAATCTGTTTTTACAAATGGTATTTTGTTTTTTTTACGATGTGAAACTATAATATTACTCAGTTTTACTGTCTTCAAATTTGCTACAAATATAATTATTTTACAGATGTTTACCGCTATTAGTACTGTTTTTAGTGTTTTTATTGTTATAGTATTTCACTGTTTTTAAGTTGGTTTTATTTCCCCTTTGCTGCCAGATTTTCACTTTTTATTTTATTTTATTTTTTTTGAAAACAATTTTATTTATTTATTTATTTATTTTACAGTGTAGGTTACATTTTGCTTTGGACACAGGATGGTGATTTCATTGAGGAAAAGCTATTTATTTTTCCAGTTGACTCAGTGAATGTTCAGGTAATGTGAAAACTGTGTCTTTAACAGAATACTCCGTTTTGGCAGCAGGTCCTGCGGTGGGCTGCTCTAACAGCGGGGCTCTGCTCTGAGGGATGTGGGGCTTTCATTTCATCCTCACACACCCCCTCAGACCTGAGCGATGCCTCGACCGCTGCAGATCCCGTGTCCCGGTGTGGCCGCTGTGTTTTCCCTTTGAAAGGTGCAACGGACGGTTTGAAGGCATGGATGACTGAAGGAGCAGCCTTTATGGATTGGAGCTCATCGCCGCCGGAGCAGATCTGGGGAGATCCGGAGAGGTGAGCGGGCATGAAGGCGATTGTGTTCGTGGGGGGAACAACCGCAGCAATCACTGGGCATCTGAACACAACACGACACGCACGCCAGCTGTGGTTTGGGCTCATGAACGCATCTTTTTAGGTTACAATTAGGTTATTTCGTGTGTTTTTTCCCCGGCACGAATTGCTGAGCATAGCAGTCATCCATCCTCCGCTCAAATAAAGGCCATCTTCTCCTCAATAAAGCAGCTGCATCACAGACTACTGTAGCCTCCTGCATGCTTTATGGATGAAGCTATTGAGGCCGCTGGCGATGCAAATTTAGACTGATAGGTGGATTGCACCAGATTTCTGCATTTTCCCTCAAATATAGCTATTTTCCAGAGGATTTCTTAATAAAAATGTGGCTAGAGAGTCGCTAATTGTGTCCTACTTTGCAGAAATCATAAATCGCGATGCAGTAAATAGGCTATTTAAAGGGCCCAGTTGTGATATTTGGGCAGTAGGGCCCAGGAGACACTTCATGCAGCTGCCCTAGAAGTGATTACTAAGATTACATTCCTTCAAGGTTTCCACAGTCACCCATCACACCCTCAGTTATGCCACAGTTTCTCATATTGATTCAGATTCCTCTGTGCAGTGTGTCAAAAGTGGGTTACTGCATCACAAACTCCTCACACATGGATCATCCCACTGATGTCTGCATGGAGAAAACTGCCAAAAATGTGCCTACGCCACCCTGCCCACCTCAACAATGCAGCATGGAGGCTATTTATCCACCTGGCATGCAGCAACTGTCTTTACATTTTCTGAGCCAGCAGCTGTCTAAAGAATTTACAATGCACAGGCTGGAGAGGAGGAACCGATGGACAGGACAGGCCTGCATGGACAGTGAGGTAGCAGCAGGCAAAGCAGCGAGCAAATGCTGCTGCTAGGTGTCCATATGTCTGTGTGTGGAGGCTACACTGTAAAAAAATGAATGTGTAATGAACAATTTCTACCTATAATTTCCTGAAAATTTCATGCTTTGTTAAATTACAGATAATAACTGTTAAGACCACACAGTTACATGTTAACTGTATAAAAACAGGCCAAAACTGACCATAATGTCCACATGTACTCTTGATTTTACTAAGGAACTGTCCACATATTAAACTGCTGGCTCAGAGCAGATGGACATGTGCATAGGGACATGGATTTTAAGCTCTTCCAGGGAGTGAAGGAGAGGAAAACTACTGGCCCAGACAATGCTGGTGGTCGATTACTTTACAAAATTACTTCCTCACCTCTGGAGAGAATCTGTAATTGTTTCTAAGTCTAAAGCTCCTAAATGTCTGAATGACCGTCATCCTGTAGCACTCGCTTCCTTGGTTATGCAAACCTTTGAAAAAATCGCTGAAAATGAAATCGTGGGGGCAACTCAGGTGAATTTGGACACACTGCAGTTTGCTTACAGGTCAGGTAGGGTTGTTGAGAATGCCATATGCACTCTACATAGCATCTGGAGGGAACAAAGAGCTTTTTATTGATTCCTCCACAGCTTTTAACTCTATCCAACGTCACATTTTAGCAGATGGACTCATCAGCTTTTACGCTTTTACAACACTGACCCCAATATCGCGGCTGGTTGATTTTTAACCGACAGACCCCAAAAAGTGAGAGTGAATGGCATTTTATCGATGAGCTTAAATGTTCCACTATTTCCCCCCGGGGGTTTGTCCTCTCACCGCTTTTATTTGTTCTATATACAAATGGGTGACACAGTCATTATGAGGACAGACCAGCATTAGGTTTGCAGATGACTTTGTCATTGTGTTGCTCATGTCACAGATTGGTGTGCATGATCAGATTTGAGAGTAAATATGTTCTAAACTACAGAAGTGACCTGTTCATCCTGTTTTTGTTCATGGTGCGGCTGTTGAAGTTGTCCAACAATACAAGTGGGGACAATAA
Organism: Chromis chromis; assembly: GCA_900302755.1. Taxonomy (NCBI): domain Eukaryota; kingdom Metazoa; phylum Chordata; class Actinopteri; family Pomacentridae; genus Chromis; species Chromis chromis. The sequence goes on along the minus strand of OMNN01062407.1, from coordinate 53,437 downwards.
TCAACAACAAACTAACCTTGGACTCAAACACTGAGGTTTCTCTGTGGAAAGGTTCACTAGTGCTTGGTGCTTATTGTAAACTTGAACGGTTCAGTGTCGATGATTTTTTATGAAAATGTTTTATTATTGTTTTTTTTAATCTGTTTTGATTTTTTATTTTATCTGTTGGTTTGAGTCATTTTTACAAATAGTAATTTGTCCTTTGACAACGTTTGACCGTGAAATAATACTACTTTTTAAAACTTATTTGAATTAACAGAAATATTAATACTTTAGAGATATTTTCTGTTTAAAAGAAACATTATGTATAGTATATTAAGGACTGAAAAAATTTTAAACTGTTATGTTACAGATTTTTTTCTTTTTTGTTAAATTACAGATAATATCTAGTAAAATCACAGAAAAAGGTATTAATTTGCACATAGACTGTAAAGAAAATGCCCAAATTGTAAAATTATGTCCACATCAAAAATCTGTATTTTTACAAATAGCCTAGTAATTTGTTCCTTTACAGTGTGTGACTATAGAATTACACACTGTAAAAGTGTTTAAACAAATCTGCTAAGAAATATTATTTCACAGATCTCGGCCACCCACTATTTTCACAGTTTTGACAGTTTTGTAAGCGTTCCACTATTTTCCCCCCTTGCTGCCAGATTTTCACTTTGTTTTTGTTTTTTACAGTGTATGGTCAGATACATTGTGGTTAATTAGAGAGCACTTGCCAATTGCTAATGCAAATCATTCAGTGTGTTTTCCTGCACTCTAATCAGTGATGGTTGTAACCAGATTAAGACTAACTGCAGTCTAAACTCTCCCCCACTTTGGGGTTGTGGGCTGCAGACATTTGTGCAGAGAGACTCAGTTGAACTCTGACCCTCAGTGGTTCCTCCCAACACCTCAGATCCCTCCTGTCCCCTGCTGGGACTCCCTGAAGACCTCCACAATCCCCTACAGTGGTGCAAATGAGATCATGCTGTTAGAGTGAGGAGGTTTTAGAGGCTTTTTAAATTATAGAAAAGCTCTTTGTTTTACAGGATCACAAAGTAAGACCATTTTGTGTGCCACAAATGGTGGAATGGGCATATTGTTGTAGGTTTAATTTATCACTGTCTGTTTTTGTGCACTGTGTTTGTATTTTGTTCCTTATGCTGACCATGATATCTGCTGTTTCTCTGATAGTACTGTGGAAGAGGATTCATCATCCAAGAACACAGGTCACATGACAGGTGTGTAGCTTACATTTTTATCACACATCAACTCTCATATGATTTCCATATTTCATGTTTACAAGCAATAGTTTTAACTGTATATATTTCTCCTGTTTAGATTTGTGTAGTGATGAAACAGACAACTGTCCTCCTCTTCAGCTTCACACACTCAAGCAGTTTGAACAGGTGAGATCCTTTATCTTTAAATATCAGTGAGCTCGATGTGACTGACCCTGCTTTGTTCTTCACCATGATGACTAATTCTGTACTTGAATTCTGTGCCAGACACTCTACAGTGCCATCTTGTGGCTGCATGCTTTGCCACCAATGGTATGATTAAAGATAACAGTGTTGAGGAAATCAAGAGTCTGAACGCAGAAATTCATGCTCATATCCAAACCATCTGAACATGTTTCATAATATAGTGTGCAGAAAAGGAGAGCACCTGCAGCTGAGAATGTTGGAAGGAAAACACCCAGAACTCTCCTGGTATTTTAAGCCTCCCTCTGGCTACTGCTTGGCCCACTTTAGGCTTTCAGTCTCCTCCGCTCTATTATTGGGCATTGTACCAGTCGCATTTTAGAGAGAAGTGTACTGAATATTCCTTTTAATGTTTGGCAGCAGGGTGCTGTTGTGAGTGTGCTTGAACATGACACAGAGTCCCTGATTTTTATGCATCACTTAAAGATTGATGCTAGAGAAGTGTTGAAACGAGTAAGAAGATGATCAAAAATATGACACTCAGACTGATTTTGCTGCACTTGCTGGTTACACTTTGGCTAAACGGTCAGTTTGTTTTGACGTGTGACTGAACACAGTGGTAGAGTACTTTATATGTAAATGGAATGAGTGTAAATGAATATTAATCTGTGCTTTTATACTGCTAATTAGGATAGTTGTGTGGACAGGCATCCACAGGCACCTACAGAGATTAATTTAAAGGAGTAGATGGACAGAAGACTGATTTGGTCTGTAAATAGCCTACATTTAAATAAGTACAGCATGTAACTAACCATAAAATCGAGTTCTTACATTTCTGTTTGTGTGTGGATGAAAGAAACAACATGCAGCGTGGTAATTAGTTAGCATTAGAGGTGCTGGTATATTTTTAGTTTTATAACTAGCACAAGAGGTTTACAGATACTCTTATTGAACTCTAGGCAAGAAAGCAAATGAGTATATTTGCATATCCGATGTTGATCTGTCCTTGGACACCCCTGAAGTAGGAGGGTCTGAGCATCCTCCTACAGGACATTTTGAGCATCAAAAACTTAATTTCCTGCATTCTGGTGAATTTTTATGCACTAATTTGTGTTTTCTGCATCTGCAAATGTTTTTATTAATGTAAAGGAAACACAAAATTCAGACACCAGGTAACAATTCCTTATTCTGTAATATTTACACTCTCCATGCTGATTGAATACACATTTAAGCTGGATGTACTATTTTGTCCTCTCTCGAGTCTTTTGACTGGAGAAGTAACCCCTTTAAATGTGCATGATGCGCATTTTCAATGATAAATTCATTTATTTTAATTAATTTTAAACCTCTGGACTTCAAAAGCTTGTATATTTTTCAGCAAGATTTATAGTCATGTTCAAAACTTTCTCCCTATTCAAAATGTGTCACCCATATCGGTGTCTGAAATGCTAAAAAAAAAAAGTTATGTGACTTGTCTACAAGTAAACGCTATAGTGGTATTTCAAAATAAAAGTCCTCTGCTTCTTTGTTTTATAGTGGGGGACATACACGTTTTCTGAATACTGACGGGGACATATCCCATGTGTCCCCCCTGAAACCTACACCTATGGTTCCATACTTGTCTCCACCTATATGTCATATGTTGAAACATCTTGCTTTAGGAGCAAAGAAAACCGCCACAGAGAATCTGTAGTATTCTTAATTGAACAGAGAATCTGTAGTATTCTTAATTGATAATGTTTATCAAAGTAACCCACTTTCTATGAGTGTATATTGTCCATTTACAGTGTACTGAATAGTGGCAGCTTATGCAGTTTGTAAAGCAGTTTGCACAAGAGTAGCTGATTATTTTCTGGAATACTCAGACTTTGTAGTATAACATTGATTCCCGCACATTTTCCACCACATACGCTGAAACTTGTGACATTTCACACACATACCAGATCAGAATAAAACGCACACACTGCTGAGGGAGCAGCTAAGGCCTGTTAAATGAGGAGGTGTGACCAACCAGTCACGAACACTACGGTGACTTTCAGAGTGAGAAAGCACCCTGCTCAGATGTGGAGTCACTTACATGACTGACACTTAATGGATGTGTCACTTTTACACCTGACACATGCACATATCCATACACCATCACTCCTGTTTATTTGTCTATGATCAAGAGCTGAAAAGTGAGTTGTGTGTGAAGGCGTGACTATACTGTGTGTGTGGAGTCTTAAAAATACACACCACATACATGATGTCATCCCCTAATGTTATATGGAGACGCAGCTTGGCGCCTGGCCTATCTTTGCACTGAATTATTCAGCAACAGCATGTAATATGACACTATAATGGGCACACTCACTGAATGCATTTAGAGCTAAAAATGACGTAACCTCTCTGTTTCAGTCACTTTATGAAAGCTCTGTGCACTTGATGCCAGCTGAGGTCCGTTGCTTCCTCTGACAAAAAGCTTAAATTTTGTAGGACCCTGTTCCTTTTTTAACACTTCAGGTTACTTCTTTCTCTCATGTCTCTGAGGGACATTCAGGGATTCACCACTCCCTGAGATTCAGGACACCTCACTATAAATAGCACTGTGGCTCGCAGCTCCCAGGTCTCCTATTTCTTCTTACTTTCCACTCACCTGTCTGTCCCACTCCCACCAGCCTTTTCAACTTTAATAGGGACAGACTCACTCTTCTTCAATATTATATTCTTGTTAACGAAAGAAAGATAAACAGTATCTCAGTATGTCAGGGACTTTTTGCTTAGCTAAATGCTACATTAGCTTTTTTTTTTGTCCAATAGGGGGCACAACAACAAGTGTTAGCAAACAGTTGGCTTAAATTAACACCAATTTATACTCATGTTCTTTACCAACATCAACTTTTAGTTCATATTCTCTCTGTCGGGGAGTTTTTGATTAGCTCAATGTAGCATTCACTGTTTCAGCTAGTAGGGGGCACAAGGGGTCATCCCTTTGTTTCCCATTTTCCCTAAAAAGGGTCCTATGTTCCCCGGTCACATACAAAGCGGGGAACATAGGACCCAGGGAACATAGGTACGCTCCCCAACAATACAGCGTCATGTAGTCTCAGAACCAGGCTTATATGGGGAGGTTGATGAATGTCAGGAGAGACCACACCCCACCACAGGTGTGCACACTCAGGTGATTATCCAATTGCCAGCACCTGCCCGATTGCCACAGCACCTCACTCACGCCCACCTGAGAGCAGGAGAAAGAGAAAGAGGAAGAGAAAACAGAGACTGACTGCCATTACATGAAGCTGGACATGGCAGGTGACAAATGAGCACAAGAACACCAAAACATGTCAAAGCTAATGTGTTAACAAACAGTTAGCTTTCATTAACACTGTTTTATACTCAAGTTCTCTGCCAGGCACCAACTGTAAGTTCAATATGTACTCAGCTTTTAGGTCTTAAAAATTGCTGCATATTCTGCTTTACTTTAAGGTCAATATTCTCTCTGTCTCAGTTTGCCAAGTAGGTTTTGCTTAGCTAAATGATACGTTAGCTTTTTTGGCCAATAATGGGCACAAGAACACCAAAACATGTAAAAGCTAATGTGTTAGCAAACAGTTAGCTTTCATTAACACTAATTTATACTCGGGTTCTCTGCCGGGCACCAACTGTGAGTTCAATATTTACTCTGCCTTAAGCTCTTAAAAATTGCTGGGTATTTTGCTTATTAAAGTTAGCTGTTTTCTACACTAGCTTTAGCTAGTTGCTAACGTGTTTGCTGTCTGCCCTTCGATGCTACGCAGGTGAGGGGAGCGTACCTATGTTCCCCGGGTCCTATGTTCCCCGCTTTGTATGGGACCGGGGAACATAGGACCCTTTTTAGGAAAAACAGGGAACATAGGACCCTTTTTTAGAAAAAGGGTCCTATGTTCCTCACTTTTCCCCAAAAGGGTCCTATGTTCCCCGCTTTGTATGTGACCGGGGAACATTGGACCCTTTTTAGGAAAAACGGGGAACATAGGACCTGGGGAACATAGGGATGACCCTCAGGTGAGCTAGCTTTTTTGCTGTTGCTGTTGTAATACTGAAACATAAATTTCCTAATTTTACTACCGAATAATTAGTGAAAAGGGCTTCATATAGCTGCTGAGCTGGGAGATAATTTTCTCTGTTGACTTTTTCATTTGACCCAGGGTTGACATTCATTTAGCCTTCATTCAGCCTAAAGTTGGGAATACATTGAGGTAGATATCTCATGTTGACATTTGACATAAATGTTGACATTTATGTAAAAATACAAATTTATCTAAATTGAGACTGTTGTAGGAGTCCTTTTAGGTCATTAACCCTTTATTAGAAAACATTGTCGCTACTCTGTCAGACATGCTGCATATTGTTATTCAGGGAGAAATGAGGCAGTTCAGAAAACCCCTCACTTTGCATAAGAGGGGTACCTGTGTTTCAGCAGGCAAATGGCCGACTCGTGGCTTAAACTTCCAGAGTAGTCCTCGCATACCTTGACTATTCTCTTGTGCTGACGCAGGGCTTTGTGAAATGTTCTGCCATGACCTTACAGCTGCTATGTTCTTTGCTCCTGTCACATTTTTACTCACTGTGGGCTCATTTTTCACTGCAATATGAAGTCCTGCAGCTCTGTGGAAACGGAACAACCATGGCTAGAAGTAGAGAGAACTAAAAAATGTGTTGTAACCTAATTCTAATGCCATAATTCATTTTAAAAAAATGTTCACGATTTTGCTAGAATTAAAAAAAAGCTATATTCAACACATTACCAATGCTGAAAAAATGGTGGAATGATTTTATTACTTACATTTTTAATTCGTTTCCCTTCCTGGCTCCTATCTGCCCTGTGATAACAAAGTTTGCAGACCAAATAGTCTCTGAATTTTTTTCATGCGACTGCTGGTCACAGCTGAGTCAAACGTGGCTTGTTGGTTGTGCTGAGGAGCGCAGAATCTTTTGTTTTCGTAGAATCTGGTTAGTGAAACTGTTTATTTATGGCAATTTTTTAAATAAAACATAGAACAATTTAATTTTGTGAAGTAACACAATTTTAAGCTTACATTTGGTTACGTTTATTGCATTACTAGTTTAGCTGAAAATCTGACGCTTCCTTCCGTCTTTATAGTTTCTGGATCGGATAAACGCTGTGACATTTTATTACAAATTAGCAGCTGACAGGCCTTAGGGTTCAGAGGATTCAATTAGTTACATTTATTTTTAATGCCTCTGACATGCAGTAGATAAAACGTAAAGGACAGAAAGCAGCTCATTAGTGTCTGCCTCCTTTCTTGTCAAGCCCCTGTTTGTTCCTTTCAGCTCTCCTTTTTTGCAGAGGGGTGAGATTTGCCTTCATATCACAAGTGCCTGTGAGCCTGTTACCTCCCCCTCCTCCTTCCTCCCCTCATCTCCCCTTTCCACTCATGTCCCCTGGCGGTCTGGGATTCCACGGATGTCTCCTCCAGTAAAATAAGCTGCTGTCCCATCCCCGGGCAGACCACAACACACCATGGAGCTGACATGGATGCATCTCTGACCGCCGGGCTGCAGAGTAGCCCTCTGCACTGCAAACGCCCCTTTGAACTGTAGTGTGTGTGTGTGTGCGCGTGTGTGTGTGTGTGTGTTAGTTTTAGTATGTGTGTGGTTTTGTAGATAGTGTCCCAATGGGCTGTTAGAGGCCAGTTTTTTAATACTTTGTGATTTTTTTTGCATTATGTGCTTTTGGAGAAGGAGCTAGCATGTCTGTCGGTTACCGGACTCTAACTCGAGGACATGCCTTGATAGTTGCTGTCCTCTAAAATGGACTCCGTATTCCCTGATGATACGGAGAGGTCGAAGTCGACTGATTTCTGATCTATTACGGACATGTCAAGCAGTGTCGGTGCTCTGTGACGGCCATGTCTAACGGTTACCGTACTTTATCACAGCACCTGAATGACCTGAAGAAGGAGAACTTCAGCCTCAAGCTCCGCATCTACTTCCTGGAGGAGAGGATACAGCAGAAGTATGAGGAGAGCAGCGAAGATGTCTACCGCACAGTGAGTAGGATGGCTCTCTTCTAGTTTAAGGAAATGAATGGGAGGCTGCTTGGCTGGTGATGAATGGGACTGTAAGTGGATGCTCTTTAAACAGCTGTTTCACTACCAAAACACTTATCAGTCCCTGTTGATTTTTGCTTTGTTTGGAAGTGAGTGGTTAATCACAAGATTTCATTTGTCCCTGTATCAGTGCTACTTTATCAAGCGTTCCTTTACTGAGCCACTTACTGTTTGTTGACCCAGCTGTCATGCGTTTGCTTTACCAAGTGCTTGCTTAAGATATGACTGCTGTGTGCGTAAAAGACTACACATTAACTAGATCTTTGCTCAGAAGGACCTCAGTTTTGCTGCCCATTGGTGTCTCATTTGTGAAGATTTCGTGCCTGACGGTTAAACTGAATAAATCCAATCTTTCCTCACAGCCCAGAGATACTTAAATAATAATCACTTTGTAAGTCTGAAAAAAACTTGTGAACCTGAAAACTCACAAAATAGGCTATGAAAAAACTATGAAGACAGCACATTAGTGGCAGCTATGAGTAGCACTGAATACTGAATGTCAGTACTTTTTTGGTACCAGTAAAAATAAGTCAGTAGCACAAAGTATCCAAAAAGTTCTGAAATCACATTAAATCAGATCACATCAGACAGAAAGACAGCTCTAGTATTGGATTGGTATTTGGCCAAAGTACCCTGAAGTATTAGAATCAGTACTGGGAGAGATTTGGATCAGTGCATCACCTTTCTTTATCATATCTATGTTAATCTAAATTTTAAATGTACTGATTTTAATTAGTATTACAATTAAGAAGTTCTTCTTACATTTGCTTGTGCTCAGACAAGATTTTTTTACTTATATGTTCCTAAAAAAATTTCACCCTTTTGATGACTGCAGCACTTCATACATGTATTCTTTATTTTTTACCAGTTTTTAGCAGCATGTTGCTGCTTCAGATGTATTTTCATGATCCCGCCAATGTCTACTTTCTGCCTGGATTATTAAAATAATCACACAGAGCAGTGCCAACGTTATCCAATATTTCCACAGACTGAGACGCTCAGATCTGTTATTCTTCTGTGCTGCTTTAGCCATGAAAGGCCATCTTTGGAAATACTGGGTTTAAACGCTCCCAGGCAAACATTTTCATCATACTGGGCATGTGGTCGAGATTTGTGAGAGCATGAAAATACCTGAGCAGATACAATCTGCTGCTTGATAACAGATTAAAAATAGCGTTTTGATTTTTCCCCTGCAGCTTGCTTAGGATGGCAGAATCACACAGTATAATGTTGAGCACTAAGGTCACAAACACAGTAAAGTATCGAAAAAGTATTATTTTCATATTTGTTCCTCAGGTCACAAATCACATTGTCAATAGTACTGAGGACCAAATGTTTTTCTATTGTAGTTTGTTGCTGGGGTTTAAAACTGTGCTGAAATGATTAATTTACCAAACAACCAACTGGACAGCAAATGTTTTCATAGATTAATAAAGTGGAGTATTTTCAGCTTTTCTGTTTCATATTGTTGAACTTCTTCAAGAGTTTTTAGTCAAACAAAACAAGAAGTTCACCATGTTATTTCTTTGACATTTTCTAGATTACATAATTATCAACTGATTAATCAGAAACCAGTGAAAATAATCATCAGTTTCAGCCTGAAAAATTACATTTGTAAAACTATTTGTCTCTCAGAGCCTCTGTCAGTCTGCTGTTTTTATGAATGTGTTGTTTTCCTCTGCTTGTTTCTAAATGTGTTTGCATCCGTCTGTGCCCATCTATATGTGTGCGTGTGAAACGTGCACCTACAATAAGGTGACCCATTTCAGCTGTTGTCTGTTTGCACAACCCAGCCAGCATTTAAAACTTGACTCTGTCTTCCTCTCTTTATTTTAAATCCCTTCTGATCACCAACAATTACTTGATATGAGAAAACTAAATGGCAGTTTGATCCAGCCAAACAAGACCTGGGCGTTCTTCCACTATTACTGCATACCAGCGCAGATTAAGTAAACTGATCTCACGTTGCACAGACGTGCAACTGGACTTTAATTTGAAGATCTGTCACTCTGAGTGGCTGAAAATTAATCAGTCAAATCACTTTTTATTGGAGACTAAGTCTTTGTTCCATGAAAGTGACCCGACCTGAGCTGCTCGCATTGAGTATCATGACAGAGCGCCAGTGTTCCCATCCTCTCTCTGAGGTATTTCATGTAATACAGTACAGACTAAGTGTGTTGGTCCTGGGCACATAGTGATCTCTCTGAGCGCTCGAGAACCTCTATTTATAGAGCACCCTTCAGTGCACTGATTTACCGTAGGACACGGCTCATGCATTGTAACACGTGCGTGTTTGTATGTTTGTTTCTCTTTTAGTCATGTAAGGCCATTTATCACGTTTCGATTTAGACGTATTATTTAGGAAACGCAATTAGCTTATACCTGGAACTTAAATAATGTGTTTTATTGTTCTTCCAAATAAACCTAATTGGTGAGTCAAATATCTTGATTTGTAAATCTAACTGCAAATACCCAAAGAAGTCCAATTGTTAGTGAAAAACAGCAAATCTTCATATCTGAGAAGCTGGACCTTGTGAAAGTCTTTGCTTATATCTCAAAAATTACAATTTTAAAATGCTCAGTTATTTGAGGTCATACTTCCAAATTATGTAAATCTTTATAATGGATTAGTGCACAATGAGCAGGATCATTATTATACGAATTTAAGCTAAAAGAAATGATGTGATAATATTAAACTAGTAGGTGGTCATTCACAATGGTACAGGTGTGTTTGCTTTATGTGTGGTCGTCCTGTCAGTGTTTTAAGTGCAGCCAACTCACTCCTCTGGTTAAAAGCGGATCTGTTGCTGAGGGCCGACAGGCCAGGAGAGGCCAGAATAGCAGGTGCACGGTGATGGTGTCTATATATAGAGCTGTTTTCAAGATGGGGAAACGTCTCTCTTACTGTAAACCATGTTGTTGACACACACAGGAATACATGTTCCCCTCGCATGTGTGGTACATCATTTATTATCGGAGCATTTAGTCAAGTGATTTACTGTCAATAGCTATGCAGTGCATGTGTCTGATCAGATGTTGCATAAGCTGTGGGTACGGCTGCATTAGTTAGTGCCATTCATAGAGTGGAGTTCATTGAGATTCATCGATTGGAGCCACTTTAATAATCAATAGAAGCACACTATCTGTCAGTCCTTAAAGAGTTAGAATAACCTGAATCATCTTAATTTTAGAGATCAAACCCCATGTAATCACAGATTTCTTTGCACTGAACACAGTCCAGTCTGATTAGGAAATGTGTGGTGATAAAGTATGCATCTTGTTTGCTTTACTAAACACAGCCCACCTTCACATCCTTTATAAGAACAAGTATTGTCATTCTATTCTATCACTCTTACACAATACTGAAACTACATTAAGTCCAAACAGTATTTTCACCTCTGTGAGGCTGCAGTTAACATTATTGTTTTCATCTATGGCTCTGCTCTTTGATTTCTTAATAATTTAATTAGCTATTTTCTCTGTAAAGTGTCAGAAAACAGTAAAAAAAAATGTCTACCATAGTCTCCCTCAGTCCAAATTGGTGTCTTCAAATGTCTACAGTGATACAAGAAAAGCAGAAAATCTTCATATCAGATGTTAACGTTACTATCAAAATAGTTGCTACTTAGTTTTCTATCAGCTGGTATATTGTATCATATTATATTATTGCAGGCATATTCGAAACATGAAGTTATTTTAAGTCTGAAAATGAAAACAAAAATCATACTGTATTAGCTGTCATTAGAGCTGCAACTAGCAATTATTTTTATTGTCAATGAATCTGTTGATTATTTTCCTGAATAATTGATTGTTTCCCAAAGCCCAAGCTGATGTCCTCAAATGCCTTGCTTCATCCACAGCCCAAAGTTATTCAGTTTACTGTTATAGACGAGCAAAGAAACCAGAATACTCATCATACTTGTCAATACTCATAATTGACAACTCATCGAACAATCGATTAATCGTTGCAGCTCTACTTCTCCTATTATTATAATACATTATAATCATAATATGTATGATATATAATGTTCTGTTCTGATCTGATGCCATCAAACAGTGTGATTGTTTTGTACACTGGTCATTTATGCAGAATGAATGTGTACATGTGGTAGCGCATGGTTCCCTTTAAGAAATATGTCTATTGGTATGTTTCAGGCTGCATGTGCTGCTGCATGTGTAGACCTGTTCTTTGTGGGCATGCAGCTCTCTGACAGGGACAGGAGAAGGTCACCGGCTGCATGAAGAGGAAGTGAAATTAAGAATTTAAATTGTCAAAAAAAAACGACCCATGGGAGCCCCGTCACATTTGATCTGACTCCAGCAGACAGACAGAACCAGACAGATAAACTGTCCTCTCTTGCCTGTCTAAGGTCAGAATGGAAAGAATGATCCCCACCATTCGCACTGTTTAAATCCCCTCGCCCAGTATATGAGCACTGATTGCCCCCTGAATTCTCCCCTGTAGATCCCAGCAGGTAAACAAACTGGAGAGTTCAGCCTTTGGCCCCATGAGTGAGTATTTGAGCTGCCCTGAATTCTCCAGCTCTAAATAGATCAGCCATGACAGCACGGTCAGATGCTCTGCACTGATGACACTCAACACCCACACAGCAGAGACAGAGAGATTACAGTGAGATGGGGAGATGTAATGGCTGAGCCAAGCGAGCAGAGAACAAGACTAATAAGTGCTAAATGTGTGAGGGGTAGGATAAAGAACCTGGAGATTCAGACAAACCTAGTAAACATATGAAATATATCAGACATACAGATACACTCTGCACAAAATGATGAGCTATTAATATATAGATGGCATGATCCTAAAATACATCCTTTGTATCTGCAGTGTATGACAAGCTATTCTAATAGTTACATGTTAATATGTTTTGCTGTAGGCATAAGTCTAAGAGTGTGTACGGCAAAGTATCCCATTTAAAAAGCTTTGTTTTTGTGTTTTTTACAGCAGTGTTTTTATAATGAAGCTTTTTGTGATTTGAAAGACTTTGACCTGATGGTTTTTGTTTTTGCTGGGAAACTGCCTGTCATTTCATTATTGGTTTTACCCTTCAAAGGTGTTATCTGTTTTTTTTCAAGATTTCAAATATCCACCAAGCACTGTCACTGGCAACTGAACTTCTCTTTTTGGTTCTTGAAAATGTTTCTCATCCAAGGGGCTTCCAAGAGACGTACTGCTTTGCACTTTGGGATGAACACTGCTCGAATAGTGCAATAGTATGATATGGTGTCAAGGAGAATTGCAGACTAAAGGAACCACCTCTATTTCATACTTAGATGGAAACAACACAGACTCATCCTTAAAAACTCATAAAGCAGAACAGATTCTCCTGAAGGCACAGAACCAGTAACTAATGAAGAGAATAAGATGTGTTTATTTTACTACTGTGGTAACAGAAATTCCTAACATTGCAGAAAAGGACATATAACTTGAGGGCAACATCAGAACCAGACAAACAAACAAAATGACTCCACACTTGTAGACATTCATGCTAGATAGATAGATAGATAGATAGATAGATACTTTATTGATCCCGAGGGCTAAGTGGATGACAAATCTTACTCAGAACAAAGAAAGCCTCCTGGATTAGGGTTGAAATGTTTTCAAGAACCAGTTGCCTTCTTCTGAAGCACTTAAGATTACCATGACCTAGACATGCAGCTATATAGTTACACATGGTTATTTATGTTGTTACTGAGATGTTGATGGTGGAGATGATGCACCAGTGATTCTGCTGATGGTTTGATCACATCCTTGATTAACTGATCACCTCTCTGCTCTTCATCTGTTGCAGAACATCGAGCTGAAAGTGGAAGTAGAGAGCTTGAAGCAGGAGCTCCAGGAGAAACAGGACCTTCTGGACAAAGCACTGTAAGTCTACAAATATTATCAGAATTAATTATTCTTCACCCTCATCTTAAATGTTTCCACTTTAAAGATTTACCAGTTTGTTAGTGTGAATGTTGGTTTCAGAACAGTTTATCTCGTTAATTATAAGGATGCATAACACCAAAGAGGACTTAGACTGTGAAAGGTCCTTTCTACTCTTTAACATCAGTAATGAATCACAGATAAGACAGACAGGTATCGACTGTTTGGCATTTATTTCAGGAACAGCCTGTGCAACATAAGAATGCACTTGTAGTCTTTAATAAATATAGTGCTTTGTGTACTGCCGGGCTGACAGACAAGTTGCTTCAGGAATTGTTTAACTTTCTTTGATAACACAGTCAATCTTCCGTTATGCTCAATGTTCATGTTGGACTTTCTGACTCGTGAAAGCAATGTGTGTGTGTTTATGTGCGGTTGTGCAACTCCATCTACGGGTGTTAGTGTGTTCTTGCCAGAGATTAGCTTTGATTCTCTGCATACTCCTGTTGTAACACCTCATACCTCTAACAGCTCATATGCCGTGCAGCTGCTGATAGAGATTTAACACACACGCATATACAAACACACACATAATATGTTTATGCAACCTGCAGTGTCAGCCTCCAACATGTTGCATAAACCTTTCTCAAAAAATTTTCATCTGTGATTACAAGTATCCACCCTGATGAAGTGCTCTTAAGCAAACCGGTGCTAAATGAGTAAAACCTGATTTTCAGAGTTTCACATAAAAGGTTTTCAGTATTTTGGAAATGTCATTACTTTTCTGCTTAACTAAATTGACGTATAAAGAGTTTCTTGGCTGATTTGATAGAGTGTATGTATAGTTTAATAGAAAGGAATACCAGTGAATGGGATGTAAAGGAAATTATTTAGTTTTTGACACATTGATTTTTAGAACAGATGTTTTCCACTACCTGCTTCTCTTGTTCTAGGTAGGCCTGTCACATCCATGAAGTAGTTTTTGTTGATGATTAATTGTCATTGAGATAAATGTGATCAACAATTTGTCTTGTTTAGTTAATTCCATCCCTCTTTCAGTCCTCGATTATTGGTATTAGCACCTTTGCCCACCAGCTTTTTGCTGTGAATCTATCGAATTGCCTCTGACAAGTTATTGTATTCTTGCTTTTTCATTTGGCTTAAAACCAAAATTTGCTCACAGTGCTGCTATGGTGTTTGAACAAATTTCAATACATGGTCATTGTAATGCAGCAGGTCAAATATTACAAGCTAAGTGACTCGTAATACACAACTGGTGCAAAAGAAGGGGTCACAAATGGTGGAAAACAGTGTGGAAATAGTAATCGAAATGGCATTTCTCTTAGTTTCATCTAGCTTTTTTTTACACGGGTGAGGGGAGACGATTCTAGGGATAGTGCAAAATGGTCATGGTCAGCTTATATAATTGTGATTAGGTGATACCTTAATAATTGTGACGGGCCTGTTTCCAGGACGTAGCCTGAAACTGCTGCAGGAGTTTTAAGGATTACATTGCCACTGTAGGCACGACTCCTATTGGGTTGTTACCCTGGTGGCATTGCAGCTGCCACTCTCTAGTACTTGTATTTCAAAATTGTTAGGCCTTATATTGCTTTGATGAGATGCTGCTTTGAGGTCATGGTTGTTGGCCTTTAAATCAGTATCGTACATCACTGGCCAGCTGTTGATTCTCTTGGAACAGATAAACTATATTTAATTGCTGGCCTTCTTCTCAGTGGTATTAGTAGCAGTATAAAAATATGATGTGAACCGATGTTCTGTGTGAGAGCAGTTGTTGGAGTTGATTTTATCTCTGGTCAACAGTTATGCTGCTTTGTGATTTCTATATATTTGTAGGTTTAGTTGGCTCCACTGCATCAGTTACAGTTACAAATTGTTTACATTGTTGACAGGCAAAGATTACGAAGTAGTCTTCTCACAGAAAGCATGGTTTTTGAACCGTCCACACAGCCTGAAGATCTTGTCCACTTCTGGTAAAGGACACTTGTCCATGAGACAGACACCTACATTACTCAGACTGGTTCAAAATATCCCAGTTATCTGAGCTGCTGCATGTGGTAGATAGAGTTAAAAACGTATGTAGAGAGCGTCCAGAACAGGACTCATGGCGACAGGCTGGCGTGTGCCATTCTGGGAGCAGGAATTCTGGGATACAGTCGTTGACTGACTAAGTGATACAGACAGATGCTTTCACAGTTGGAGTCCAAAGAAATGAGGGAGACACACCAGGAGCTACATGGTGTGTTTGTAGAAGAACACAAAGGAAGACGTTCGTGAGAAAATTCAAAGCTTAAAATGCTCATGTTTTATGTATATACAGTATATATTTACCCGTGTGTCTCAGTAGAGTGTTTCACCACATTCACATCTGCCAGGAAACCATCACATTTATAGCACACAGGCCCCTGGTTGAAGATGATATGAAATAACCAGAGTCGAAGTTATTTGCAATGGGACTAAAAATCTAATTTGTATTCACACTACATCAAGCCTTTTAGCACTGTCAGACTGTGTGAACATCACTTCTGTAGGGATGTACGACAAAAAAAAAACACACACCATGGGTGGGGCACTTACTTAATAACTGCTATAAGTGGAAGGTGTAAGGGAATCCCATGAGGACTGTAGCAGACAGAAAGGTGATGACATCATATTATTTCTTGGCTCTCACTAATGTCTCCATCATGTCCTAAAACTGACCCCTCTGACTACATTTGGATGTGCATATGAACTAGTGCTGGCCTTTGATATAATCTTATTGTTTTCTAATCCACTTTTCAAATCGGAATCCTTTCAGATCACTTATCAGTTTGCATTAAGCATTAATGTTCATCAGTTCATCAAGTTTTGTTTGGTAGCAAATAAATTAATCAGCAATAATATGATTTAGCTAGTTTAGGTAATGATCACAATCTGAACATAAGATGAGCAACAGAAAATCTGAAATGTTGATTGATATTGATTATTGTGATGGAAATACAGTTAAAACATACCGTTTACACCTTAACTAAAATAATAGAAGTCCTGATTCATCGCCTTAGCCTTAATAAGTGCAAAATATTGGTTTGATGTGCATAGAAAGTTTAACTGGGACGCTCCTGTGTGACCAACCTTAAAATAAACTAAGTGTATCCGTTTTAGTTTGACATCTGGTCTGATGTGGTGATTAATTCTGACTTCTTTCCTTCTTCAGCACAACAGCAGAGAGCTTGACCAACCACAATGAAGCAGAGCTACAGAGGCGATGTCAAGAGAGACAGCAGGAAATTGACCACATGCAGCAGGTGCTTGAAACAAAGATTCAACTCCTGCAGGAGGTCGGTCTACTAATCCTGTCATCTAGTAAAACTGAAATCCAAGTGTCCCTGCTTTGCAAATCATAACTACTGTATGTGTGTGTCTTGCAGGAGGCCCAGCTTGCACGCAGCGAGGCCGAGCGGATGGCCTCGCTGGCTGGATCAAACTCCCATGCGTCCCTCCTCTCCTTAGACACCGCCATGGAGGATATCCCTGAGGACGAGAGGCCTCCTAGCATCCTGTCCCCATCAAACACCAATAAAGACAGGTGAAAAACACTAGAAAATCTCCTCAGTTACCATGAAAATCAAATTAAATCCATCGTTCTCTGTCATTGACCGTGCCACTGCCTGTCTACATTCAGGTTAATAGAGGAGCTGACTAAAGACCTTCGCTCCAAAGAGGCCCTCATCACGGAGCTGTGTGGAGACAAAACAACACTCACACTCAGGGTGGGAGAGCTGGAGGGACAGGTTCAGGAGCTATCATCATCTCTGCTACAGAAGGACAAGGATGTGGAGGTAAATATGGCTTTTATTTCGTTCCAAAAATTGTCTTGTGTGGCCTCTGTGTAGCTGAGTCTTAGTTATTGGGCCTCATTGTTTTTCATTTCTCTAATGTTAGAAAATGTAGGAACCTCTCAGTAAATGTTTTTATCCTGGTGGAGGGTTTGACCTGTTTTGGTCACACCCTGAACAATTTATATTAGGCTTCTAATGTTACTGCATTCCTGTGGACCACCACACTTCTATTCCAGAAAGAGGCTCCTGAAGCAGCATATGTGGCATTCCTCTGTGTTATTTTGACAGCTATTCTTGTAGGTCACAGGAGCTGTCTGCATGCACTAAATACTACTTTAACTACCACACACACACCCATGAATGCAAATTTATATGTATAATAGTACTAACACACTTACATTTACCAAAAAACATGAGGTCATCTGATCAAAATCATCATTTGCCCTTTCTGTGCAGATGTATGTATTCCTGTTCTCCGTGAATCTTAAAACTGAATATAAATATTGACACATACAAAAGGTTTATAATCTGTCTTTTCTATTACACAGTTCTACCAGGAGGAACTTGGCCAAGAGAGGCTGCGCATCGAACAGGAGATGCAGGTATGTGGAGCTTTGTAGCTGAATTTGGGTGACTCATTTTGGCATTTTCAAGAGCTTTGTGTCATTAGCCTTCACTTGTTATGTTAGAGTTCTCCACTAAGTGTCAGAGCAGCATCACAGTTCTCATTGTGTGAGTGCAGAGTACTTTGTCAGACAGACTCTGCCTCCTTATGGAGAAATGACACATAACATTTTCACACAAGAACTAACAACTGGAGTTAAAACATGACGCATATCTGAATGATTTATAGATTCTAGGTGATTTTACAGAATCTATCTATAGTAATTAAGACATAGTCAGATAAAAAGTTTTATAATGTGATGAATAAATTCACTGTGAGTTTAAAGGGTTTCGGTACAGAACCAACAAACCCTTACAAAAATTAATCACTTTTCATAATGTTTGCCCCTGAAAAAGGTGCAGCATTTAAAATGCTACCAAAGTGCCATCTGGCTCTGTAGAATATTTTGTGCAGAAATCACCATAGTGAAATCAATACACCCTCTGTAATGCCAGAGCAAAGACATCCTTATACCCCAGCTGAAAGAACCAACTGTTACTAATGTCATGGCCAAAAGTAAGTTAACATCCAGTGAAACATCACATGGGAAGCTAAAGTTTGCTTATCTTTGTGCAGTCTAACTCTGGATGTTTAATGGGTCATTAGTTTTGTGGATTATTCCAAGCTAGACTGGCAAATGATATAGTTATGTGCCAATGGATTAGTACATTTCCCTGACGGTAACAAACAGAATGGAGGAGAAGCAAAAGGAACTGTGTTCTTATGAAACCTGCAGTGGATGGTGCATTATGTTTGGCTTCCAGTGAAAGCACAGGCCATCTTATAGAGGTTTTATCTCATCACATGAAGTGCCAGAATCTCATTACACTTACGGGCGCTAACTGCAGTGACATCCCCAAGGACACATTTCTCTCCTGATTCATAACGAAACTGCAAATGGAGAGAGACCATTACTTTGACAGCAGCTCACACTAATCCAGATACAATCATTACCTTGTTAGTTCTATAAGTTAATAATCATAACCATAGTGTCTGTTCAGTCAGATTTATCTTATGGGCCTGAGCAGTGTTGCTTCTTGTTATTTGGCTGTAGTAGTGTGTCAGTGTTGCTGCAAACATACTTGTTGTTGGCTGATTTTCTCACAAGCAGCATTTTGTTTTCAGGATGCCTCTGCAGGTGTTTTAACTTGTAAATCAGTTTTGAATGAAGGATGCAAATGTAGCTGCCAAGCAGGCTCCCTGCTCAGATTTCACACTGTATGCATGTATACATAAAAGTGTGTGAATGTGAGCCTCGTTGTGTGTGCAGTGAGGAAATAAACAAAGCTGAGTGTTCAGTGATGGGAAGCTACACAACATTAGTGGCTAGAGAACCTGTAGAATTTACATATGATAGGCAGCATTTTGTGTGTGAGTATTTACTGTATAAACATAACAAAAGATAAAGAACCAGCATGAGCCCAGTTATTTACTGATAGCTACATTTGAACTGCCTGCATGAGGAAATGCATAATATTGGGTGCGTGCAGAGGATGTTTGACTTTGCAGAACTGGAAGGAAATGACAGTTGTTTGTTGTGTAAGTGGTGAAGGTGTGTGGGCAAGAATGTGTGTGAGACACTGTAGAGCACCAGAAGAATACAGATGGGTGACAGACTACACGAAATATCAACATTAAGTGTCTTTGCATTGGTCCTAAATCACCCATACATGTTCAGCTGGATTGACATCTGGTGACTGTGAAGGCCATAACACCTCATTTTCATATTCTATCCATTCAGTGACATTCTCGTACCCTATAGATGAGGACATTGTCATCCTGGATGAACCCACTCCCATCAGGATAGAAATGTATAATCACAGGATAAAGAAGATAACTTAGAACAACTTTGTACTGATTAGTAGTGACCTTTCCCTTCTTCTAATGGGACAGGTGGGTCCAAACCATGCCAGCAAAATGCCCCCAACAGCATAACAGAGCCACCAGATCCTCTCACTGTCGAGGTCAAGCATTCAGGCCTGTACCAGTCTCGTGGTGAACGCCACACATGCACTTGCCCAATTGCCAAAATTATGGTGACCGATGACTCTGATCATATTACTTTTTTCCACATCTCTGTAGAACAGTGCCTCTGGTTTTTGCACCACTGATCTCAGAAATGTGTATTCATTTTTGTAATGAGTGGTTTCTACACTGCAGCCTGACATTAATATCCTTCAGCCTGTAGTTGTTAATCAGTCCGATTACATCCTGCATTCTCTGTCTCCCGAGGAAGAGTTGCTCTTCTGTTTTTTCTTACACATCGCACCAATGCACGAGCACCATAGTCATCAAATGTCTGCCACAACTTCCAACCCCATTTACTGATCAAATTGCAGATGTGACTTTATTTACTGTTCCTATTCAAACACCAACCAAATGAGCAGTCTTTGTGACTAAAGCTCCTGCCATCTGTGCCCCGATAATGAACCTTCTTTCAAAGTCACTCAGATTTTTTTCCTTTTGCCATCTTGATACTAAATCAGAATCAACTGCTCAACATTTCTATACATCCCACAGAGCATAACAGGATACTGAATTTAGGAAACATAGATTTAAAAGATTCTGATGTCTTTATTTTAAGTAAATTCTTCCATATGTTAGTTTCAGTTAAATTCAAAAATCAGTTTTACATCAGTGACAGAAACTGTTCTGGTGTGTCTGCTCACTGCATCTCCTCGCAGAGATCAAAAGACATCGTGCATGGATCATTGTAACTGGGGTCTGGCGTGTGCATGCATGTGAGTTTGTACATTTTCTTGAGGTGCCACCTTTCATATGTGCGTGAGTGCATGCAAGCATCTCTCTGGTTGGCAGTTTAGCGGCTCTGGTTTCAGCTGGCTTGTCGATAGGTCAGAGTGACCTTTGAGAGCTCAGGGACCCCGACACTGATATCAAGTTGTGTTGTTTCAGACAGGCACCCGCCATAAGAGCTCTTAATTAGTTCCCCAGACACCCCAGACATTTAGTCAATATATGACCGCAGAGAGGAGGAGGCTGGAAATACATCTAATGTGAAACCATGTAACACACTTATTTCCGGGGGTTCTTTTTTTTTTCAAGAATAAATCGAAGTAGCTCATACACTGATAAACTTCAAAGCAGTTATGTAACATGAAAGGTGGTTGTATTTATTAGCATTAGATTTCTCAATGAATCTGATAAAGCTTCATCCCATCACATGTGGCAGTCTGCAGCAGAAACATCTGTGTTAGAGAAAATGACTCAGCCACAGTAATTAACCTTTAAATATTCAGCATTCAAAGAGCTTGAAGCAGAGAAAAGGCCCCTTAACTCTGACTCATATAATAATGAACATGTGCATGATCTCACTGTCCTGACGCAACATGGCAGCTTTTAGGATGAAAGTATATAAATGGCCGACAGGGGATTTTACATTACATATCTGTTTAGAAGGCACAGCTTGACAGAGTGACCATCTGTTTGTGCACCCTTGGAAAAATAAAAGTCATAGTCACTGTGAAGATGAAGTTACATAGTCAAATGCAGGATAAAGGTTTGGTTATTTGACCCATCACAGTGAAATCATTGTTTGAGTATCAGCACCATGGCAGCAGGAAATAAAAACAATAATAACTGTGAGGCAACAGCATGTTTTGGACACTTCTATTTGGTGTGATGGGGGTGCTATTAAGAGACCAAATCCACCACAACAGTTAGATTATACCTTTTAATATAATGTTTAATACCGTCAGCAATATGCAAACAAGTTAGCAAGCCAAGTAAACATGTTACATTTACCAACATATCTACTTTTTTAATCATTAAGTGTAGATAGAATTACAAATAAACCACAACTCCAGAGTTGCTTAATTCCACTGCTGTTGCTTGCTTTATAGAGAACATAAACCACATCATAAACCTGCAGCTAAAAGTATTTGATGACCCAAATGATTGATTGATTGATTATCAAAATGATAATCTGTCAAGCACTGACTCTAAAATGCTGCTACTTTAACAATGACCTCTACTGAGAATTTATCGCAACATGTGGTCTCGGACAGCTTCATTTATCACTGAATAGCAGCCTTGTTTAACCTCACAATATATACGTCATTATCACTCACTGATCATCATGTGTGTAGCAGAGGATGCATCTTTTTTTAAATCTTTAATCTGCCTTTTTGCCTGATGAAATGAAGGACAAAAGGTCAGGAATGTGACTCTGGGCTCATGAATGCAAAAGCATGAAATTGATTCTGTACTTTATAATTATATGTAGTGGTCTGATGAATTATACGGGTTGTGCAATTATTGCTGACTTTGTGCAGAACCTCTTGTGTGGCTGTGTCTGAGGGAGAGAGAGAGGCTGTGGCACTATAACTGAGAACCAATATGAACTGCTCTGCTGGCCTATTTATGTGCTATAGTATTTGGCTCCCCCTGCTTGACCTGCTTTAACTTATATATTATATATTAAAATACAACAGATACCATAATAAACTGAATATTAAATCTCATACTATGACACATGCAGTAGTTTTATTAATGAATGAACATGCATTTATCTTAAATTCTGAATTATGTCCTACTCAAGCCTTGTACAGCTTGCTGTGGCAGTATGTCAACTCTCTGGCTGTGCCAATAAAGTTAATTTGAATTTGTAAGTAAATAATTACATAAATAAATAGAGTTTGCCAGAGATATTTAATTTTTCCCAGAGTCGTGCTACTGATCATTTCACCTGTTCAGTCAGGCGAACAGAGCTTAGCAAACCGGGCAGGAGGAAGTAACAGATTCCCAGGGGAACGACACTTTGTCTTTTTACCAATAGACATAAAATAAAGATGAGTATTTTCTAGGATTTAATTTATATATGTGTTTCATAAGGGAAATAGTGGTTTTGAATCGGTGTCACAGTAGATATTAAACTGCGAGCATCCTTATATGACTGCACCGGGCTTCTCCACCCCCTCCGTTTGACCAGAATGGTGCGCTCCGCCGCTGCAGGTCTGATCGGGCTGCCACATCGTTATCTGCCCGGAGGATCCCCGCCTGAGCGGAGCACGGAGTACCGGCGTGTGTCTGTGTAGCGGTTCGGTGACAGCTCTGAAATGAACGGACGGTCTTTCCGTCGGACGCAGACACCGGCGGAAGAGGATCGTCCCGGGACGCGTGTTGCCGCTCCGTGTCCGCGTGCAGGCCGGTGGATTATCGGTTCCTCCCTCCTCATGATGAGCCCGGCGGCGCGCGTGTCCGTGACAGCCGAGTGATGGTGCAGAGGCGCGTGCGGTGGTGTTGGAAAATGCGAATCGGTGGTTTGGTGACATTTTACTTCTGAATACGACGTCAGACTGAAGGGACATAACATGAGCAGAGTGCGCCATATTCTCAGTGCACCTGCTCCTATAACAAATGATCCGGAGCTGATGGATGCCTTCAATTATAGTCACATTATCTATTGATCCGCTTTTATCTCCTGGTTTTCTGTCCTGCCAAGAATCACAAGTGCAACCATTCCTCTACAAGCCAAGACTGCTCCTTCTTCTACCTCATCTCACTTAATTTCATGTCATTGTGATGTCAAAAGTGCATCACACATTTTCTTTTATTGTGAACTCTGATGCAGCTGGATAAAGGATCAAATTCATTATAAGGATCCAGGTACTCTCACACCCTCATGTTAGAGTCAGTAATACATTCTGCCACTCCTTGATAATTATAAGCTTTGGGGAATGCTTGATCTCAAGATGAAGGAGGCGTGTCGCATCTGTGGACGGGAGCTCTGCGGTAACCAGAGGCGATGGATCTTCCACCCCACTGCCAAGCTCAACCTGCAGGTGCTACTGTCCCACGCTCTGGGGCAAGAGCTGACCCGAGATGGCAGAGGAGAGTTCGCCTGCTCCAAGTGCACCTTCATGTTGGACCGCATGTACCGCTTCGACACAGTCATCGCCCGGGTGGAGGCCCTGTCCATCGAAAGGCTTCAGCGGCTCCTGCAGGAGAAACATCGGCTAAGGCACTGTATCGGTGGGCTCTACCGGAAAACCAATTCAGAGGAGGGTGCTGTAACGATTACTGGACCTAATGAAGGGCAAGGAGATGGGATGGTGGATATTTCAGGCTTAACCCATGCCAAGTACTGCGCCCTGCTCCAGGACGATCTGGTCTACTCTTTGTATGAGTCTTGGGCAGAAGATGGCCTGGACTGCCAACACCACCACCACCCTCAGTGTCCTGCTGGTCCAGGGTCAGAGGTCACAGGCTCACACCGCTGTGCTCCCAGCACTCCCAGGAGGTGTCGGGGATGTTCCCACTGGCGGGTGGCAGACTCGGACTATGAAGCTGTCTGTAAGGTGCCCAGAAAGTTGGCTCGAAGTATCTCTTGTGGGCCGTCAACCAGATATTCAGCCAGTGTTATTGGAGGGAGTGTGACTGGAGGTGGTGGTGAAGGAGAGACAAAACATGTGGAAGATTCAGAAGAACCCCCCTCCTCTTTAACTCTGGTTCCTGGATCTCAGGACCCATCGAGGACATCCGACAGTGATCGCACCCTGGCTGGACGAGCTAGCTCCAGCCCTTCTGTAGCATCCTTGGAGACAGCTGAGGAATACATGCAGCCTGGAGCTATAACAGATGGACCACTGAGCTCCCCCCGGGAAGCAATAGAAGACCGGATATCCGACTCCCTCTCTGAGGAGCACATGGGAACACCACATGGCCAAGCCTCACCTGGACCCAGCCTCTCACTGGCCCTCTGTGTGCTGCAAAGCTACGCTGTCTACAGACCAGTTCGGAGCACAAAGGGGAGCAAGCTACCAGTCTTGCACCGACAGAGCACCCGTAACGGAGGCTCGAGGCTGGCCTTCCCTGATCCTGTTCTGGGACTGTCTTATGGAACTCCAGATGTGGAAAGAGACAACCACATGCCAACACCTGAGCTTGAGACCCCTCTGATCAGGCTGGATGCTGGGATGGATCACGATCTGAACATGGCTGACATGGAGGATTTTTTGGAAGATTTGTACAAAGAATATCCTCCCCCACCTCCACACCAGGTATAAGACCTTGATGAGAGTGGTGAAAGAAGTGTTTCACTACTGCAGGATGGTGACACTTAGTGCAGTAGTGCATTTTGCAGCGTCTGCAGCACCCTGAGTAAACCAGTCCAACAGTCTTTGATGTTTGACAGCGAAGGCTGCCCACAAAACGATTACTCTCACCACTTTTTTAAGCTCAGCTAGCCACATAATCCAGCTGTCAGTCACTTATATTCTACCCACAGTCGCTCCAACTAGCTTTTACCACAGAGGATGTGAGCTACAGTGGTGTGGAGGTACCGTACAATAGAAGAGCAGTCAGGTGTGCATAAGCGGTGACACATGACATGGCCTAATTACCTAGTGAGTGTGCGTGAGTCTCCACACACAAAGAGCCTATTAGTAACATCAATAACGCTGACGGCAAAGCATGAAAGCATATTCCTTTTTTTTTAAATGTAGTAACTGTAAATATTGTAATATATTCAGCAGATCAACAGTTAATATGGAATTTCTTATCTAAATCATTGGTTTTAGGTTCATTTTGAAGGAAGCTGAGGATTTATGGCATTAGAGCTGCTAAATACTTGAGCCTGAGCACAGCCTTCAGACAGATGCGTCTCCCAGTTTCTTGAGTGTTGTGCACAAGATTTACTGCTCCAATATGTAAGGTCAAGTGTAGGTTTGCAGTATTAATAATCCTCCGCAATACTTAATGGAGGTATTTCTCTCTGAATTAGATATTTTTCCATAATAAGAGCATGTGATCTTTTGGCACGAACTGCTCACTGAAGTAGGTTAGATGTGGGGAGATATTAAGACAGAGTGACTCCACTACTGGCCTATTTTCACTCGGAGCCCTTGAGGCAAAGTGATCCACGCAATGTCAGACCACCCAGCCATCTCAGCACTGGTTGGCTACTACAGTAACACTGTTTAATATTATGTTAACATTATAATTTTGATCAGAAAAGAAAGACAGAAACACCAAACGTTTATTGACTTAATCTTAAACTGCACTGCACTACAAACTAATCTTAGTGTAACTGTAAATGAGTGCACTGGCAAACACGTGAGGAGATTTTCCTCTAGTTAGGGAAAGTTGGAAGCATGCTGGTTATGTAAAGATAACCAGAGCACAGAGCACTTTAGCACACTCACTCATGCATACAGATTCTCACAAACCACTCCAGCAGCTCTTTCCTCCTCATAGCTTTTTACAAATTACACACATGAATGAGCAGATGTTGTATATTTTGTACACATAGAGTATTACACAATCCACTGTGGTGGTTACGCAGCCTGCAGCCTCTGTTTTTTTCATGAATTTGAGACGACAGAAGAAAAGTTACAAATAATTCAGCTACTGGATTTGGTCAGGAGAGTAAGCAGGGGTTAAAAGTTGAAACTCTCATATTTTCTTTTCTTTATTTCTTACAGAGCCTTGTCGAAGAGCAGCAGAGTCAACTCAACCAGTATGAGTGTGCAGCTGGTCAGTGTGTCAGCGAGCTGCAGAAGGCCCAGCTTCAGGTCCAATCCTTGCAGGCCAAAATCCATGAGAGCGAGGCCAACAATATGGTACGGCGCATAAATACGCCTCAGTACGGTTGGCTAACTTTATTATAGTACATCTGTGGCCTGATGCCAGCCTAACATCCCTGTCTCCATCTGTAGAAGCTGCAGGAGAAGCTGAATGAGATGGAGTGTGAGCTGCGTTCACTCCGCGAGGCTGCTCAGAGTCAGGAAAGAACCATTCAGGGCCTCTCTGAGTCCATCAGCACCAAAGACAGCGAGGTGTGTATTTGTTGGGTGCTAAGTAGTAGATGAGCAAGCAACAATGTGAGATGATATCTGAACCTGTTGTAAATGTGCTGATACCTATAATTCATTCTGCTCAAAGGCCCAGGAGCTGTACCAGCTGATTGAAGGGCAGAACACCACACTGTGTAAGCTGCAAGAATTGGCCCATCGCAATCAGTTATCTCAATGCAAGGTGAGACCTGATGGACACATTAGTGGTGGAAACCCTGATCCAGAATTATTCCTTATCAGAAATCTTGTCTTCAAGGTGAAGACATACTGTCTGTCTGACCTTGGTCTGTGGTCATTCCTTCTGCAGCCTCCAGTGGGAGTGAGTGAGTCCTTGTCGCTCGCTCAGCTGCAAGGCGAGCTGGTGGCGGTGCAGAGCTCCCTGTTCTCCCTCGGTCTGGAGCTGGAGGCCAGCCAGAGGAGTCTGAGGCAGAGCCAGAGACAAGGAGACGACCTGTTGAGGTTTAAGGACCGACTCAACTCTGATCTGCAGGAGGCGCTACAGCACAGGGAGGTCACTGAAAAACACAACCAGGTTAGTTATTGGGGTTGTGAATGTGTGTGTAAACCGAACACTTGAAAGAAATCTTGAAGGATGGATGAGGCAGCATGTTTAACGTCTTATCGCTCTGCTGCAGGACCTGCGCTGTGCCCTTCAGAAAATCCGCTCTGAGCTTCAGGCTAAAGAAGCCACTCTGAAGGAGAGCGAGGCTGAGAAACACACTGTGGTGCAGGAAAAAGACAGCAGCATCACACAGCTCAAACGCTCTCTGCAGGACAAGGAGCAACAGTTACAGGTAACAGACACATTCCTACACACTTTGCATACATATAAACAGATATACATCCATGCACAGATTTGTGATCCTGTCTAAAAATATTCATATCTGTAGGAGTACTCGGAGATGTTGGATTCAGCAGGAAGCTCCAAACCAAGAGATGCCCTGCTGGAGAAACTAAGGGAGCGTATTAAAGATCGAGACAGAGCTCTGGAGGTAAAACACAAACACTTATTGTACAACCATCTACACACCAGGAAGTCATGGTAGCTTGGTAGAAATAATAGGTCGACCCAAAAATGCTCTTGATACTGAAAACATTGTTTCTCAGCCACTGCTTCACTTGCAGCATTGTACCATGTACTGTGATTCATGGGACAGTAGAAACTGCAGTACATTCAGTGCAGAGATAATAGAGAGGCTTTTCATCACAAAAGAGCTAAGTGTGCATGTTGCAGCAGTCAAGAGTCAGTGCTACACAATAATGCAAACTCCTCATAAACCAATAAGTCAGCATACAGTAAAACCACCACCGTTATAGTGAAACCTCTTGGGAGTTGCGATTGTACAGCAGTAAGCATAAAAAGTATTTATTTCCCAGTAGCTTTTTAATAAATAAATATAACCATGAAAAGCATTCTTTAATAATATTATTAAATAATACAAATTTCATACTGTAATACATTTCATTTAGTTTCTTTATAAGGAATTGAACGCTGCACATCTCCTCATTTATGTTGTTAACTAAAAAACAGTATGCTGTCGAGAACATGAGGAATATCACACCTGAGGGTGCCTTTAAGTGTGATTTCCCCCCCCTCTCTGCTGCCCACAGCGCTCCATCGATGACAAGTTCCGCTGTCTGGAGGAACGTGAGGGGCAGGTGAGGAGGCTGCAGCTGGCCCTCAGGGAAAAGGAGCGAGACCTGGAAAGACTCCGCTGCATCCTGTCCAACAACGAGGAGACTATCACGGTACGCTCATTACAAACATATCAGAACTGCCAGTCCATTAAGTAAGTTTGAACCACAGGAAAAGACCAGATAAGAGTCATTTTGGCACCCAAATCTGGTCAGATATTGAAAGGTGATGGGGTTGTGTATCTTGTTAACATATTACACAGTGAGGTATTATATTTGTCCTTTTGGTTACACCTGTGATCGTGACCATCAGAGCCTGGATGCTTTGGGACGAGGCAAAGAGCTGGAGCTGGAGCAGGCAGCAGAAGCCTACAGGAACCTCCAGTGGCTGAAGCAGCAGGCTGAGGAGAAGGAGAGAAGCACTCTGAGAGAGAAAGACGGCATCATTAACCAGCTACAGGCAGCCCTGCAGACACGCAGCCAGGAGGCACAGGTAACACACACATACAGGCCTCTATTTTCATAGCTTCAAAAGAAAAGCCATGCCCATGTAGACAAACCTGTGTTACTTGTTTCACAAATACAACAGATGCGCTGACACTGCTCTTTCTGGGTGTCTGATGATTTGTGCTTGCGTGCAGGATCTGACAGCTGCCCTCGTTGCCAGAGTTCAGGCCAGTCCCTCTGAGGTTGTGGAGGAGCTGAAGGCTCGGCTGGCTCTGAAAGAGAAGCTCTTCCAGGAACTGTTGTCAGATCGCAGCCGCCAGTCTAATGAACACCAAGCACAGATCCACGATATGCTCAACACTCTCAGCTCCAAAGATCAGTATCTGCAGGTAGGCCATGTTGCTGGCATCTTAATCAATATGGGAATGCAGCTAATAGCTGATAGCTGAGTTGTGCACAACCACATGCCTTTAACTCTCTGCTCTTTCTCGGTCAGGACTACTCTTACAGGCTTTCCTTAGTAATAAATGAGCGGACAGGACAACTGCAGGAGCTCCGCAGACATCTGTCACTGAAAGAGCAGGAACTGAGTGAACTGAGACAGGACAAGGAGAGAGAGACAGAAGGGGAGGCAGATAACCTGCGAAGTCTGCTCAAAGAGAAGGAAGCATTTATCAAGGTACCTGGTCGTGTATTTCCCGCTATAGCTCTTTGTCTTTCTGTGTCTCCCCTCACTTGATCTTCATATTATACTGTATCACTGTATCAGGAGCTGATGCAGGCCCAAGAAGAGGCCATGCAGCCGCTTTCCAAGGAGTATGAGGCAGAGATGAAGGTTCTGAAGGAGGAGATGCAGCTGGTGCTGAAGAAAGAGATAGAGGCTCAGGTATCTGTATGGACCTTGAGATGATACTCAAAAACAGTTGTGGTTTTTCAGTCTCAAGTCATGAATGTGTTTTCTCTCCCTGCAGAAGGAGATCTCTGCTCTGCGTTTATCTTTAGCTCAGTCGGAGGGTGTTGCCAAAAAAGACAGCATTGATTACCAAGTAGGGCTTTGCTTCATTCTGAGTCAGTGAGACAATATTTAGGTTGTTGTACCGCTTAAAAATGATTCATTTTATGTATATCTTTTTTCTTCTCAACCCTGCCTGCCACTGTGATACTAGTGTGTGCTGGAGCAGCTAGTGTCAGAGTACAACAAGCTGAATGAGGCCCTGAAGGCAGAGAAGAGATTATACCAAAATCTCACACACATTCACAAGAGTGACAGGTAGGAATGCTGCAGCCAGGTCCTTTGTGCAGCCGAGATTTCTGTGAATACACCAAGTTACAGGGTTTTGTGTTTGCAAAAAAATACACTTTTTCTTTTCCTCTTTTTGACTTTGCAGCAGCTCAGAGAAGACCCAGGCCCTCCACACTGAGCTAGATTCGGTTCAGGCACTCCGCGGGCAGCTAGAGGAAGTCTTGGCCAGGACCCGTAACATGACCCTGGTGCTGGAAAGGGCAGCTAAAAGGCAGCCCGACTTTGGAGGTGGGAATGGGCAGGGTCCAGCCTCCAGGGCTGCAAGCAGCACTTGTCACTAACGCTCCTTGATGTGCTCTGTCTGACCATAGCACCACTTAGTGATACACTCTTAATGTGAGATAAAGCTGTCTGTAACCACTAATGGTCAGGTTTATTAAAATTTAGGGTCTTAAGATGAACTTGATGACATATAGTCCACTTGAAGTATGAATTTTAACCCAAATCTGACCTTCAGCCTGCAGGCAGCTTTGTCCAGATAGCACAAGCACTACTCACAGTAGCAGAGCCGTGTTCAGATTAACCTTAATGGTGTGAAGTGGAAATGTGCAACTCGGAGTTTTATTTATTAATATATCTTGTGAGTGTGGTGTGAATAAGTTTTTATATTATTTCTGAGAACTGCCTGCGTATTGCTTTGTAGTTTGATTGTTCTGTATTGCCATTTCTGTGTACTGTCTCTCACCAGTGTCACTCTTCCAGCCTTACTGTCACAGTGAAGTTACGTCTTGTGGAGAAACTCGAGCTCATGCCTTACAGTGAAACGTCTCACCATCAATCATTTGTTTTATATCATCTGTTCGTCAACAGGATGTACATACTTAACAAAAGGCCCAACATACAGATTTAAAAAGATGGCCAAGTAACTTTCCTTCAGTTCAGTGTTAACCTTGAGCTTCAGCCTTTATACACAGTTTTATGACGTGAACCTGTTCTACTCTAGTTTTAGTCTCACAGATATGCATGAAAACAGAAGTTGAGCCACAGTATATACAAGTTGGTAGGTCCACGCTGATTACTTTAAAGTAACGCTATGCTAATTTAATATGATATGCATAATTTTTAGTATATCTGCTTGTCAGTCTAGCAGAAAAATGTGTTGAGCAGTGTTGCAGAGTGCACAGCGCTCTCTATAAATCACTGGAGATGTGAATGCCAGAAATAATACTTGGCCATTAAATATTTATGTTAGGTAGAGTACATTTTCTAGGGATTTGTGCCCCGATCTTTCACGTAGCCTCAAAGATGGAATCGTTGTCAACACTTCTTTTTTGTATTTTAAATGCATCACAAATAAACATGTGCTGGCTTTTTGTCAAAAGCACTTCTGGTATGGATTTCTCTTTATTGTGTTTAATTGGGAATATCGTTTTAAATATGTCCCAAACGTGAAATTCCCCACTTGGTCCCTGATATACCTTCCTCCCTTTCCCCAGAGATCAACCCACAGTGTGTTTTATATATCTGAACCATTACCAACCTCCTGAGTTTGTCTTGTTTGTCCTAATGTGCAACTGTATAAGAACACATACTATAAATGTGTTGAATTGCCATAAATTTAAATGTGAAAAACATCAGCATCAAACAGTAATGTGTATTACAAGACATATCCAGTCCAAATGAGTTTATCTTCATGTCCTTGGTCCCTCATGCATGAGATTGTGGCATGGTTTTCATGTTTGCATGGCTGTTCTGCTGCAATGCCGAGTTATGTTGTCACAACTCAACAAATAGGGAAGCTTGTGTGCCCTTTCACTCAACATCCCTGATATTTTTGAGGACACAAAATCTGTATCAGTGGAAAAAAACAAACAGAACACAGTTTTTAAAAAAATGCCTCTTTCTACATGTCCCAAGTATAAGTGGTGACATTATGTAGTGCCACAGAGTGTAAACAGGGCCCCACATTCACCAGTTCAGCTTACCCAGCACATTATTCAATCAATAATAGCCCGACGGTTTCGCACCATGAATTTCCTGCCCTCTCACTAGCAGCACAAAGACATTAAGTATATTTAACTTTCATACTTGGGTGGAGACATTTCAGTAATTAGGTGCCATTGAACTTCCCCTTACACTGATATAATCCTATAATAAGTCCCAGCAATGCAGTGAGGAGCTGTAGCTACACACCCACAGCTTTGCTTCAGGCACAGCACTGCACATACATGTGCGGTATGTAATGTGTGTCTGTTGTGTATCATTAGGGCTTATTATGTAAAACACTTTCCCTTTAAAATTCCTGTAAGTCATTTTCCACTGAACCTCTGGCTTCTGCAAACCAACATCTATTTATGTGTTCCTCCATTGTTCTTTGTATGAGTGTGTGTATATCATACTTTAGTAACAAAAACAAAGATAAGATTTATGGACACAGTCCGTACTATCTCCTTTAATATGTGTGAATATTAATTACCCAGGATTCATTACAGTTGTTTTAGTTTTAACTGTGTATAGTTCATACATATGCACACTCATAGTGGGTTGTACCAGCTTGAGTGTGTTTTTGGCTGCCAGGTTCTGTATGACATAACATTTCCCCTCAGTCCCATGACTGCCAAAGTGGTGATTCAGTGTAGAGGCAGAACTATGGAAAGAACGGGATATAGAGTGGATACTTGGGAGGGACACATGTACAAAGTACAAGAATAAGAAGACTAACTAAAGCGAGTGGACATTAACCCTAAATGGTTATTGTGTTTCCAGAGCTCAGCACAGAGGAGGAGGAGGAGGGAGACGATGAAGATGGCAGCAGTGATGAGTTCACGGACAGCATAGAGGAGGATGACGACAACGTGACTGCCAGAAGTTTGACCTCCGTTCAGGTAAAATATAACTTGTATCAATATTTAATTATCATATTTCTTCAAATTCATGCAGTTTACAAAACCCCATGACTTAAATAGAACGTAGAATAGAAAACAACATATTTTTTTCTGACTTTTCAGGCGTCTGTGAAGGCTTGTGGATCTAATAGTGTGACAGGAGCGCTGGGGAGGGGGCTCCTGCCCCAGAGAGCTGATGTAAAGCAGCTTGAAGAAGCAAAGAAGATACTTGAAGTTGAGCTTGAAGAAGTAAAGTCACAGCTGGAGAGGGATGGATACACCTCTATGGCTCAGATGAGGTGCATATTTGACACAGAGCCCCACAGGAAAGTTAATTAACTTTTATTTTGCTGTTGTTGAATTCAGCATTATTCTTACGCCTGTTTGGCTTTCTGCCTGTATCTTTGCTAGGAGCGCCCTGCAGAGGCTGCAGCAGGAGAACCGGGCTTTAAAAGAATACCAGGAACAAGCTGAAGAGAAGAATCACAGAAGTCTGAACCGAGAAGAGGAAGAAGATGATGAGGAGGAGGAGGAAGAAGAAGAAGAAGAAGAAGAAGAAGAAGAGGAGGGTATTGAGGAAGAAGATGAGGAAGTGGAAACAACTCCGATGCCGGTGGGGAAGCGAGGTCCTCCTAGTGTTAGTCTGAGTGAGGAGTCTGGGAAGAGGCACTGCATGAGGCCAGACTCTCTGGACCTGGGCACACGGACATCACACCATCGCACACAGCGACCTCAGACGGTAAAACATTATACATTTACATAATAATCAATATTAAAACAATGCCGTTAAGGGAAATGAGCAGATGATTTAATGCATGGTGATAGAGTGCTCAAATTAGTTACTGTGGGGAAAAAGATGTAACAGTTTAATGGAAAATAAAATAAATCTCCTGATGAAATTCCGAACTAAAGACAGTTAAAGTTGTACATCTATTTGAAATGAAGTATTACTAGTTATTTGTATAGTTCTAATAAATTAACTGTCATGAAGTAACGTTATATTGTCAATAATCAAGGTTACTTCTGTATTGAATCATTTATAGATTAACAAAATTTTTAAGCTCATATAAAACTCATATAAAATTGCCAGCTGTTCTTTTGTTTACATTGTGGTTTGTTTATTTGTTCTCTGTGAATATTAATTCAGTATAAAACCTCAGTTTGCTGGTTGTGCAGCAGAGCTGTACTAAAGCAGCCTCGCCTGCAGGCCCTGCCCTCCTTCTCTCCCTCACTTTTAGTCTCGTGGATGTTTATATAAATACCTCACTCCTGCGCCTGACTTTCCATGTCACAATATTCGTGCATGAGCAGTAATATTGAGCTCCCACATGAGCTCCCACAATTTAATGACCTGTGAAATCCTCATGCTGTTGCAGAAGGTGGGTCCTCCTGGTGCCAGCGGTGAGGTGGGAGCTCTGTGGCAGGATATAGAGGAGGGTCTCCATGAGCAGGCATCTCGTCTTCACTCTGATCTGGCTCTGAGCCACCAGGAGAACAGAGAGCTGCAGGAGAGGCTGATGGTGTCTGAGGCCACGGTCCATGCTCAGGCTGAACAGCTGAAGGACTACAGAGATCTGCTCAGTGAGTTGCTCTGAACTAATTAGACACATGAACCAAAAAATGCTTGTGTATGATTAACATACAAGATACATGACTGACAAACTTGTGCCTCGTGTCCCTGTAGCGGAGACATCTGTCCAGCAGGCCAATAAGCAGGTGCAGGTGGATCTGCAGGACCTGGGTTATGAGACCTGCGGCCGCAGTGAGAACGAAGCTGAGAGAGAAGACACCAGCAGCCCAGGTGATGAATGGAGATCAAATGTCTCAAAACAGACCATATCATTTCCCTCTAAAAAAGACACTCACTAATCTTTAATAATCATGCATCACCATGTCCTCGTCTCTCCCTCTTTCAGAGTTTGACGACTTGGAGATGTGCACATCACTGTCCCATCATCAGGACTGTGAAGGTGTGGCCGGTGGCTGGTACGCTGGAAACGGCAGCAGTAACAGAGGTGCTTATGAAATGGGCAATGAGTCAGCTTCTCTCCAGCATCTGGTCCAGGATCTCCGCTCACAGCTGACCCGCTGCCACAAAGTGATCCGTGGACTGCAGCTTCGTGTTCGCTCTTTGTCTGCCACCAGCGACTATGCCTCCAGCCTGGAGCGCACACCACGCAAGGTACCAACTAACTAACTACTCTGCATTACCTGCTGTCTTTTAGGCTTTGGCTTTAGGTTTGGAGAGGTGCCCATTATAGAGGTATTTCTATTTTATCTTCATCTTTTAGGTAAACTGGGCATTTGAAAGATCACCAGCCCCCAGTGGTGTGGAAGAGGATGAAGGCTGGATGTCTGACAACCAAGGGATTCGCTCCGGCTCTAAGCCCAGCAGGGAGCTGAAAGAACTGATGGAACGAGTTGCGTCACTGGAGGCTCAGTTGAAGAGCACCAGGCTGGAGGGCAAAGGCCAAGCCGAAGAGGGAAAATGTGCCACCTGGCCCGGGTAAGTGGAAGGAGAAAGAATAAAGAAGTGGAAAAGTGGGTGGGTTACTCTAGTTATCGCTCCTGGATCATCTATAATTCCTGTCTCCTCTCAGGAATCATTCATTTTATCTAGAATCAGTCAGCAGATGCACAAGAGAGCAGTTAGTCATATGGCTCATAGCTTTAAGTGCTCAGCAAACATGCCACAGTCTCTGTTAACAACTGTGGTTGTTTTCTTCCTCCCTTTCTAGGAAGTACAACACCCTGATCCAGGCACAAGCTCGTGAGCTGTCCCACCTGAGGCAGAGGATGAGAGAGGGTCAAGGAGTCTGTCACATCCTCACCCAGCACCTGGGAGATACCACCAAGGTGCTGCAAACGCATCTGCATTCAGTCATTTCCTAATTCAGTGCAATTTTATTCAAGAAAGCGAAGCTTTAAAGTTCCTATTCTTATACTTTCTCTAAATCTCAACAACTTTCAGGCTTTCGAGGAGCTCCTGCGGGCCAATGACATTGATTACTACATGGGTCAGAGCTTCCGAGAACAGCTGGCACAGAGCACAGCCCTGGCACAAAGAGTCGTCACCAAGATTAGTGGACGTAGGGAACATTCCCGTTACACTCCAAGCACGCAGAAACTGACTTTGTTTTTCAATATGTCACATTATTTTTGTCCTCTTTCATCTCATCTATTTCCCCTTTTTTTTATTTCCATAGGAGAACGTGCAGAGAGCCATGATGACAAGACCGGCCATGAGTTGCTTGCCTTAAGGTGAGTCAGTTATGTGTGTGTGTATGATTGTATATGTAAAACACAGCATTTTCAGCACCACTTAGGGTGCAAGCAAGGTATGCAAAATAGTAAGTTGTGCTCACAATCAGTCAGAGACCTTCCTGTATACATATAGGACATGCATCTTTAGCTGTTTTCAAAGATTTGCATTAGATATGCACATGCAGAGTTCACTGTAGATGCTGGTATGAATTGAATATACTGAAGTCTAATCACTGACTATGCCTTTCTCAATTGATACCAGTTAACAGATGAGCAGTATACATTCAGACCCACAACTAATTTATAATCTTCCTCATGAGTTTCCCACAAAGCGCACATTTAACTCCATATAAATACTTTCACACTTCATCAACAAAAGACTGCAGTATCACCCACAGCATTGTGATCTGTGGAACCTCCTTGTGAGTTATTAGCTCACTTTGCAGACTCTGTCCTTTAATTAGTTTACTCAGTCACGTGACCCGCTGCAGCATGCGAGGAGCTGTCCACATGTCTGCTTACGGTGGACAGGGGACAGAAGGTTGCTGTTAATCCACACATAGGCCACTGCATAGATCATTTAAGTCGCTTTAGCTAAATAGACAACTTGCAGGTGTCCTGCCAGGCGGGCTTAAGACGCTCAGTGTCAGTGTGTTTTCTTTCACTGTGGTACCTCATTCAGTCGTACCCCGCTGAGCAGCAGACTGTTTCTGTTGGATTTATACAAAATCACTTACTTATGGTTTTCTTTTATTTTGACATCTGTTCCTACTGATATTTTTCTGTTTTAAATTCATTGTTTAATGGCTCGTCAGAACATTTTTGTGAAGTGAAGGAAGAGCAGAAGATACCAGAGAATTTTTCATT
The DNA here is from genome assembly GCA_900302755.1 of Chromis chromis. Taxonomy (NCBI): domain Eukaryota; kingdom Metazoa; phylum Chordata; class Actinopteri; family Pomacentridae; genus Chromis; species Chromis chromis. The sequence continues at coordinate 16,392 of OMNN01062407.1, read as the reverse complement.
GGATTTTCTCCCACTAGTTTTAAACGCACTGAGCTCAGGCTGCAGTGCATCAAGTCTTAGTCTTTGTTTTCGGTAGCGGACTGACTTTCAGATGGCTCCTCTGTGGAAATCTATGGTTTCTAAGAACAGCTCCATATACAGAGACTCTCTGTGGTCTTTTTCTACTGCTCGAGGTCAAGCAAGAGAGCAAGGCTTTTTAAAAATGCTGCTGGAAAGAGACAGGGAGCTCCTGCTTCGACAGCTGAAACAGTAAGAGAGACGGGCATACATATAGTTACACAGGCATATAAACCATTTAACATTCGGCTTTCCCTTCTGTTTTCCCTTTAAGCAGCTTTAAGGCTGTAAAAATAGTCTTCACTCAGTGTTCAAATAGTCAAACCTACTTTTTATTCTGCCAAATGGGTATACTCTTGAAGTTTGTACATCATTCAGCCTGGCAGAATTGGAACCTCCACTACAATTTAGACTTTATGGGTGTTTGAAGTGCTCTGTCATTAAAGGGTTGCACACTGTGCAGCAGAAGGTTCGCTTAAAATCATCACAAAGTCTCATGAGATGGAAAGTTCAGTTTTATTTTTAAAACTGAGAATTATGCACATGCACTATTCTTAATTGTTCATTACAGAAAGGACAACATATATTATATGTTCTTTTGAATACCAAAAATGGCAGCTGGTTTTCCTCTCCTACCTTCACTAAATTTAAATCCATTCTTTTATGGCTGCACTAAAAGTTATTTTTGTTGTTGATTAATCTTGGAATTACCTTCTTTAATATTCGCTTTGTTTATTAAATGCCAGAAAATAGTAAAGTCCTGTCTAGTTTCCCACAAGCCAAGATGACATCTTGAAATTACTTATTTTGTCTGATCAACAGTCCAAAAGTCTAAAGGTGTTTGGTTTACCATCATGTATGACTGAAAAAAGCATCACATTTTAATTTAAGAAGCTGAAACCAACAAATTACTTTATTTTTTAAAAATTCATATTCTTGTTATTATTGACAATACATGTAATTCAAGCATACAATTCATTGGTAGCCATCAGCTCAGAATGTAGTAGTTGATTCGCTTCCTTGTTTGCACGTGCAGGTTGAGTAAGGAGTTGCAGCAGAAAGATAAAATCATTGAGTCGCTCCACACTAAGCTGCAGCAGCGTCCTGAGACCCCGTCCAGCTGCCACGCCCTCTCTGAGACTACCGACCATTCAGACAGGACCTCCCTGGTGTCTGACGAGTACCAAACCAATGAGGACTTGGAGTTGTGCTCGGATTTAGATGCCAGAGAATATCATGAGGAGCACCGACTGCGACAGACAGGACTTGGATCAGAACCAGATGGTATTGTTGCCTTTAATCTTTCTTTTTGCCTGTAAAATACATCATTATATCCTTTCACCTTCCATTCCCCTCTTCTAGTCTGTCCATCTATCCCTCCTCCTCATCGCCTGCTCAAGTCTTCCAGCAGTTGTCCCAACATGCTTTGCTCAGCCGCTGTGTCTCTGACCAGTCAGTCCTCCAGAGGTATGGAGTTCACAGACGGCTGCAAAGTATAGAAAAAATTCTGTTTATCTTTATTTCACTCCTCATTCATGTCCTTTACGTGACACTTCCTGTCATTCTCCTCCAGCCCTTCTCAGTGCACCTGTCTCCTCCCTCTCTGTCCCCTTTGGCCCTGATGTCTGGGGTTATGAAGTCACTTCTGACCCCCGGCCCAGGGCCCTGTCTGTGATCGCTGTTCGCCCAGAGCTGGACACGCTATACAAACAGATGAATGAGCAGAACAGGGGTGAGGGGCCAGGGAGTGTGCCATGTGTGAAAAAAGCCTGTTTAAAACTACTGTCTCATTTGTAAAGTACATTCCTCTGTTGTCCTGTGAGTCTTTTCACGTCACGTTTCACACATCTCTTGTGTGTGTGTGGTTACAGGCTTTGCAGTCCCCCGTGACAAGGCACTGTTCACTGTCTCACCTGGTGCCCACAACCAGCATGACCTCTCCAGCTATAGCCAGCTATCCCATCATGCCTTTCAACAATACCAGCTGGGTGGCATCCCTGAAGGCCACTCGTTGAACTCTGACTCAGGTCTGATGACAGGAGGGCCTTTGTGGGACGTGGAAAACTTGGTTCAGCCAGTTGGAGGCTATTCTGGATCATCTGGGCACCAACCAGGAAGCAGCCAAGCAGGTGAGAAATGGACTGTAATGATATTATCTTAAATTAACTTGATGTCAATGTTTAGCATCATAACCCAACAACATCTAGTAAGACTTGCTCACATATTTGAGGATATAAACCACAGTTGAAAGGCCCATGAACAAGCAGTCAATATTACAGTAATATTAATATACTGTTTGTCTCTAGGAGTGAATTTGATAGAGGAGCACCTACAGGAGGTGAGGTGTCTCCGTCAGCGTCTGGAGGAGTCCATAAGGACCAACGAGAGGCTCCGACAGCAGCTGGAAGAGAAACTGGCCACTACTGGCCGTGACGGAGGTAATGTGGCCTCTTACACTTGAGTTATACCAAAAAGCATCACTTATTTCTTTCTAAGAAATTACATAATGTTGATTTTTATTTATTTTTTGTCCAGGGGCACCAACAAACATCTATATTCAGGGATTGGACACAGTCACTCAACTGTCCAATGAGATCAGAGTCCTGAAGGAAGAAAATCTGGGTCTACAGTCACGACTGCAGGCCAGCACAGGTACTTTCTTTTAAACCGAACAGACAATGAAAGGATTTTGATTTGGGGAATATTTATGTGAACCTTGTTAGTCTCTCCATTTCTTTTAGACACAAATGAGGAGGTGGTGCAGCTGCGGGAGGCCGTCTTCACAGCACGGGCCCGACTGAAGCAATCAGAGCTAGAAGCTGAGCAGTGGAAGGAGGAATTAAGACGACTTCAGGCTCACAGTCAGGAACAAGGACAGCAGATTCACACACTGAGGCAGGAAAGACAGGCTGGTCAGGAGAAAACCAACAGGTTGGTGTGTTTGTGTTTTATGTATGCACAGCTTGAATCTAATCATAACTGGCATGCAGATAGAAGCTGTGTCTGTATGTGTGTTTACATATTTGTTCTCTGATTCTAATTGATTATAATTTATGTGTGCATTGTCAGACTCCAGCATGAGGTGTCTCTGCTGCAACAGCAGCTGTGTGAGAGCAGAGAGCTCATCCACTCTCTGCAGAGCGAACTACATGTTTATGATCGGGTGTGTTCCAGCACAAAGCCCAACAAAGGTCAGTCTATTTATTTTATAAACTACCAATGCACTTTATTTATTTATTATGCCAACTTTTTTAGACAAAAAAACAAAAATGTAATTTAAAGCCACTATGTGCAGGGTTTCCTATTCTATCCTATTCCTTTTCTTTGGCGCCATCTAGTGGTACATAAACGAATTAACAAATAGTATGAAAGCAAACAGAAAGACATAGACTCAGGTTTTCACAACTAAGTAATTCCAAGTGTTACTCTCTGAACCCCAAGGCATTTCTAGACTTTTTTTGCCCCTGTCTGATTCTTAGTCACTGTGGGCTAATTTTCACTGTTATATAAAGTCCTGCACCTCTGTGGAAACAATACAACCATGGCTAGAAGTGTCCACAAGTGTTGCCAATACTGGAAACACATGGTGGCTCCAGATACTATAGATATTACAACTTACATTTTTAATTTGTTTCCATACTTGCCCCGTCTGCTCTGTGTAAACACAGCCTGCAGTTCAGCCCAGTTTAGCCGAATAGTACCTGACCACAGGACTGTTGGTCGCAGTTGATTAAAGCAAATGTTTTTCTTTTATTTTTAAATGTGACATGTAGAATTAAGTGATTTTGATAAAATATCACAATGTTAAGCTTAAGATTTTAAGTTTTCTGATTGAACAGATGAGTGACTGAAAGTAAAAAATTAATTGATTCTTTCAGTTTTTACAGTTTCTGCCTGATGAATGTTGTCACTTTGGCCAGTTTTGTAAAGATAACATTCCTTTTAAAACTGCCAGCAAATTTTGGGATTCAGAAAGTTAATGCACGCTGTGTTAGAATGAGAGTCTTCAAATGTCACAGAGCACCAAAGCAGAACTACAGTATGTCCAGGATTGTCCAGTGATTGTGTTTTTTACCTTCAGGATACCTGTGTGAGGTCCCAGGTCTACCGGTGGAGCTGGGAGAGCTGCTGGGGGAGGTGAGGAGTCTGCGGGCCCAGCTGCAGAACAGCGTCCAGGAGAACAGCGCCCTCAAGCAGCTGGAGCTCCACAAACAGCTGGAACAGAAGCTGGGTGTCGGGTCGCCTCGGACTCCTTCTCTCTCTGCCCTCACTGCCAGTCCTCAGAGAGAAAACTTCTACAGGCGACAGCTGCTTCATGGTGAGACAGAATATTCTAAACACGACTCCAGCGTACTACAACTAAAATGTTTGTGAGGCTGGTATGCTGTGGTGTGGTTTGCTGTGTGTCCAAGCCTGGTTTGTGTATCTGTGTGCTCCACAGACCCAGCTCCGTCTCCACCAGTCAGGGACATTGGTCTGTTTAACTGTGGATCTCCTGGTCCTCCCTACTCAGATCTGGATGACAGCCATAGCACTGCCAATGGTGTGACTTTAACTGCAACTTCATTACTGCATCTGAATCTAACTTTAACTTGTTGGCTTGTTATGAAGAGAAATAATTACCTTGTAGCCATAATAACAATGATTTTAATGTGCCTGTCACCTCATAGTTTTAACCACTTCTAAATGCTCTCTTACATAATAAAAAAATAAAGCTGTGCCATTCAAAGTCCTTCCAAAGTACATTCAAGCTCTTTCATCTCCAGCAGACCCTCTTGACCCGCACTCTGAACTGGAGGGGGAGGCCCCTGACGGATCCTTTGCGAACCGTAATGGTCGCCACGCCATCGGTCACGTGGACGATTTCAGTGCACTGCAGCAGCAGGTCCTGGAGGGCCGGAGTCTGGTCCAGCGCATGGAGGCAACCCTGCAGGCCTGCCTCGGCCCACCACTGCTGGAGGAGAGCCAGAAACAGAGCAGCGAGCTGGTCTGTTCCCAGCATCCGAACATCAACAATGACAACTCATAATAAAAGTAATAACACAAGGATCTAACTGGGCTCTGTTTGCAGGTTCTGGACTATGCATGTGTGAAGAGTCTTGTGTCCAACACCAAGACTCTGAGGCAGATCCTGGAGGAGGCGATGTCTCTGCTGAAGATGTTCTGGAGAGCAGCTCTTCCCAGCACTGATCCCTCCATCCAAAACCTTAAGAAGGTTTGAAGAACACATCATGATATTCTATGAAATTACAAAGCTTCAGTAAAGCATTTTATGTTGAACTAAATCTCAATATGTGTGTGTGTGTAGGAGCAGTGTATGCAGGAGGAGATCTTGTCTCTGAAGCTGCGTATTTCTGAGCAGGAAGAGGTTCTTAAAGGGACGATACAAAGACTGAGGAGCACCAGCCGCACCAAGGAGAGCATGGAGCACTTCATAGTCAACCAGCGTGAGTGTATGAGAGTGAAAAAGTGTAGGAGGGGCTAGTGTAAAACAAATGACCGAGTAGGGTAAGACAGAAAGAGAGATTCTCAGCGGACAACACTGCATGTCCCTTCCTGGAATTGAGAGAAACTCCAGCTTGGGGTTTAGACAGAAACTATAAACTAGGTGATTTATCATCTGTCAGGCTGAATACACAGAGCTCTGCTAAAATCGCATAAACACACAAGATTGCCTCTTGTATCCCAGGTCCAAATTCTACAAAAGAAATTGTAAGGAAAAGTGTGTTTATGCTCATGCAAATTTCTATGATGACATACAAAGCATCAAAACTACTGACATGTTTTATGATTAGTATAACTGTAGCTCATGAAGTAACAAAAAACATTTTTCCTGTTTTTTACAGTATCAAGGACTCGTGATGTGCTCAAAAAAGCAAGGACAAATTTAGAGGTAAGCAGCCTACATGCTGTTAGTTTATCTGTGTTCATTTTCCATAGGTTACATGTTTATCAAGGTTATACTGTATGTTGTGATGTCCCTTGTGTCCCAAATGTCTCTTGTAAATTCTCCAACGTTAGCTTTTCTGTCTCACTTGTTCCTTCATCCTGAACTTGTCTCCTTTACAACCCCCAGAAGAATGAGCTGAGACTTTCCTCTCTAAGCTCCTCCTCTTCCTCTCCTTATGCTGGTAATTGTCTGACATCGTGCAGCCTTGCACAGAGGTAGATGCTGCCCCAGGTAGTTTTTTCTCATTGCCTGGCTGGATAATTTAACCCTCCTAAACTAGGAATTAAAGTAAATGCAGTTCTGTAATCTGGGGCAGCTTTTACCTCCGTGTGGATTTGTGTTTTGTCTAATCCCGTCAACATCACTGCTTTTTCATCCCGTCTAACAGCGACATCCATCAAGACTTTTATCTTTGGCATATTATTATGTTTATTAGCATGCATTAGAGGAAAATATAACATGGGAGATAATGGAGGTGATGGGATGCTCCTCTTCTGGAGTAGAACACAAGCTAAGTTAAAGTAATTAAGTGTGGTTAAAAGATGAATATAATTAGCTTGTTTCCTACACACGACACCGTCATGACCACAAAGTGTGTATTCACCTGACATAGTGACTTTAAAATCCCTCTACAACTACTCTACATTTGTAAACACCTGTATTTTTAGACTAATGCTGGCTGAATAGTGGCGCTAAAAGGCCACAAGTTGTCCCTGAACCCACACCACTAACCCTAAATTACACACACACCCATGTGTTGTTTACTTCCAACACGTCTCTTGTATTATGGCTGCGTCTATTTACAGCTTCAGACCCCCCAACAGTGAGGGCCAAAATAACTGCCTGAAGCATAGTTTCCATTCTGTGTGTATGCTGTCGCAATATCACTGAAGGATGTACACACAATGTTGTTTGACAGCGTTAAGAAAGTTAAGACTGCTGTCCTTTAGTCTTAGGAATAGTTGATGGCTTCGACACCTGGATTCATCCACAGCACATACTGTAGCACACAACAAAAACACTGCAAGTGAGTGTGTGTGTGTGTGTGTGTGTGTGACAGAAGATTATTCCTTAATCACTCATTCTCAGCTTTTCATCTGCAAGGTGTTGTGTTTTTGGAATTTTATTACAGCTAACACTTTGTGAACAGCAGCCTGGCTTTGGTGTTGTTTGTTTTTATATGAATACTGTGACATTTTGGGAAATACATGCGTTCACCTTGTTACTGAGAGTTAGATGATAAAATTGATATCACTCTCATTTCTGGCTAAATATGAAAAAAATGACAGATTTGAGAGGAGACAATTAGCCTAGCTTAGCATAAAGACTGGAAACAAAGGGAAACTGTTAGCCTCCATCTCATACAAGCATGTGCTGTAATGTTTCTTGAATGATCATGCTACAATGGGTTATTACTTACATATTTAAAATATGCAACGGGAAATTTACTACGTTGTGCATGGTACAATGGCTACATCCGAAAACCTTCTAGCTGAAGCACAAATTACGTTCCATCCAGCAAAAAGCCAACCAGCAGAGACTCCAGGAAGTCAGTGAGTGTGGTTCAGAAATACTATATTTTTAGTCTTTGGGTTTTGTATATATGAAACAAATTAGATACAATATGTTAGTAAGTTTTAAATTATTACTATTTGACATTTACTCTGCACCTTTAACCACTAACCACTCCGCTATCAGGTCACCCTACTTAGTGAGTTTTAAAGGTGCTGGAAGGATTTTGTTACCTTCAGACTAGTCTCACATAGCCCGACCATTTAGCAGCATAGAATAGCTGCACCTCATTATCCTTTAGCTGGAGGTGAAAATAATATTCAGGCTTGTTTGTATTTCTTTAAAAATGATCTTGAGTGGAGCTAAGCCCAAGATGCAGCAATGGTGTCCCCTCAAAATAGAGACAGGGAAATTGTTTTGGTGGAACAGGTTGCTAGCCCAGAGGTTGTTGTTGTTTCCTGTAGTGAGAGGGATTTTGAAAATGGTAACAATCAGATAGCAAAAGTGAAGGAGAGAGCCACCTGACGTCTACATCCAGTAAGTCAGACTACCTTCAGTCATTAATCTAAGTCAAGCTAACCATCCTCGGGCTGTTTTGTATTAACATACAGACATAAGACTGGTGTTGATCTTTCCATCTAACGCTTGCTAAGAAAGCAAATAAGCATTTTCCCAAAAATGTCAAACTATTCCTTTAACATTTCAACTCCCCAGTCAGCTTTGACTCCCTTTGTAAGGGTCGTTGAATTACACCTTCCATCTTGTTCCCCAAAATCCAGCTGAGGAACCCGGAGGTGCTGCAAGAGAGCGGCCTGCTGATCACAGTTTCCTGAAGACCAGCGGTGCTTCTGGAGTCGCTGGAGCTGCAGCCAATCAGCGTCCAGCAGCGAGGAAGCGCAGCAGCCAATGCCTGCTTTAGACTTTTAAAGAACCAGCCTCAACGCTACCACCTCTGACCTCTATGCTGAAACAGCCAAGACTCACCCTCCCACCCTCCTACCCGTCCCTCACACCAGCCTCCCCTTTCCCGTCCAACCTCCCCCAAGCTTCGCCTTTACCTCCGTCCAGCCATGAGAGTACTTCCCTCCTTCCCTCCTCCAGGCAATATGTGCACAGTATAATCTGCACCTTGAGCCTTACCAAACTCCTGTCACCCTCTCGCCTGTTTGTGACTCTCTCTCCCCCACCACCACCTCTATTAGTGTCTTTGAGTGATAGTCAGCAGTTTGCCTTGTCGTGTGTGTGACAGAAGAAGGTGTTTGAAATGTGCCTCTGGTGGTTTCAGTGATGAGCGTCCTACTGATAGAACTGGTTGAAGATGCCCTTAGACACTGATGCAAGGCTAGTTCTTTTTATTACAGAAACATTGGAGACTTTAAACATGCTTTAAAAATTCAACCAAAGTTTCTATAATACACCCCTTCATCTGTATCTAAGGGCGTCCTCTCCTGAGAGCCAGACAGCCTGTGGACGGAAAAGATGTTCATGCATGTTTAAAATGGTATGTGAAAGGAATTCTGCACACACGTACACACATATATAATCTATATGTGTGTGTGATCGAGCACAGCTCACTCAAAGACAGCCTCAACTTTGACTGCCACAAAAAATGCAAGTTTACTTTTCGTGGCCCTTTTATTAACAAGGACATCTTTTTGCAAATGCAATGCAAAGACAAACGACACCTACCAACAATTACACACAGTGGAGGAATGTACAGTAGGTAGGTGATCACTGCTAAGTAGTTGTGCACTAGCTATTATCTATATTTGTGGAGGGAAGCGTCTGAATGAGCCATTAGCCAAGGGTTATTAATAGCAGAAAAAAAAGCCAGAGAAAGGTTCCATTGAAGTCACAAGCCTCCTCTTTTAGGTCCCAAAGGATGCTTTATTGGCACCGAACTACAAACTTAAAATAAATGAAAGACATAGAAGCTGGGTCTATCAGTGCGGTTGATTTTGATTTCCAAGCTTTGTGTTCACAATGATATGTAAAAAGAGGTTCAAGTACTCAAATGGAACCAGGCTAAACACGCGTACTCACTCCTCTGTAGGAGTTCTCATACGAGCATGTGCAATAATGATGTTTCTTGAATGCTGCACCGGGTTATTATTTCTTTCCCTGACACTGGACTATTATTCACACTCATACTAATGTTAGAACACAACCAGTGTTACAGTTGTACTTTTTTCTTGAGTGTTGATGCATGACAGAGATTGTAAATGGTAATATCTAAGAAATGGAACAGAGGAGTGCCAATACTTGCCAAAGTTTGAACTTTGAACTCTCTGACTTGCCTTATCCATGCGAATGACAAAACCCAGGTCTGATCAGGCCGCAGGGTTACCATGGTGTCTTTTTTAAAAGAGCCTCTAGAACCACAGAGACGGTAACCGTTAGACAGCTGGTTCAGTTTATTTAGAGTCGTGCGACAGAAATTAGCTCCTTTTTTGGACCAAAACTCTGCAAAGTGGATTTTTTCCCACAGTGCCATTTGCTAGTGTCTTTTTGTTATTTCTCTTGGTTCAGGCCATCTTAGCATTCCCATGGTAATGGCAATATGGATTATTAAGTTCCTACAGATGATACAAACTTTGGCAGGTTGCTGGTGGGGTTATCGTTCCATAATTCACTCATTTAGATCAACCTTACAGTTAGTGTGTGTGTTTTCTTGCTGTACATTTGCCATTTTCCGCTGTAAATAACATGCTTTTGTGTATGAACTTCACTTGTGTGTGTGGGTGTGTGTGTGTGTCTGTGTGAGAGTGTGTGTGTCTGTGTGTGTGTGTGTGAAAACATCCAACATTTGCTTTTTGCAAAGTTGATTATCTGGGTAGCTGTGCAATAGCTTGATATCTTTTATTTTGATGTTAAACATCATTGTAGTATGTTTGCTACATTCACGTCCTGCTGTGTATGATTTATATGCAGTGTGTGTTAGAGGATTCTGTCACTTTGAATCAATTAGTCACATAGACTGTGTCTGATAAGTAATCACAAACTATGCCTTCATCATATTTAAGACACTGATCACATCATCCACCTATAACAAAGTTCTGATTAGTATTTGCTTCGCTTGCCTTTAAATTTAGCTCGAGAGCCTCTTCAGTCTGCTCTCAGTGGTAGAAATGGCCTTGAACAAGCGTCTACCTGAGTTCTGCCAAATTAGGTTTTGTTTGCGCTTGAGTCTTCAGAAAAAGACGAAAGTTGACGAGTATTTCGATAAGAGTTAAAAGTTAAAGGGAAAATTTTTAAGGAAATTGTGTACTATAAAAAAAAGCCAATGACTGGAAAGATTGTGAAACGTTTAATTCACAGAGCACCTTGTTAGAGCGTAAACAAAGCCTTTTTGCTATTTGTATTTAAGAAGGGAATCAAACGTCGGTTTGAAAAAATGTATTGTTGACTTGCATATGTATATAGTGCTATCAGATTGGTGCAGCTTTTTTTCTGAGTTTGTGTATAATGAACTAGAAAGCCGATACAGGACTCGTATGGATCCTGTCTCTGATGACAGTTAACGGTGTGTTGTGCTGGCAAAAGTATTATCACTGAAGGATTTTGAGAATGAATTAATAAAACACTTAAAATGATTCTGGGGTTTTATTCCGTTTAATCCACCAGCTTGGTTCTAATTTCTTTTTTTCTTTTTAAAGAAACATAGGGCAAAGGAGGGGATTTGATATGCAACCCAGGTCCATAGCTAGAATCAAATTGGGGACAGTAGAATTATGTAGGCACTCCAGATCTAACTTTTTTAATATGTGAATCCCTTTTAGGTTCTGCTTGTGGTGCTAGAAAACAAACATCCAAACCACAGTTCATTAAAGTAAATTCACAACAGGCTGTGGCACCTCTGGTCAGTGGTGGAAGAAGTATTCAGATAGTTTTACTTAAGTAAAAGTACTGATAAAACAATGTAAACATACTCCACTGGAAGTTAAAGTCCTGCATGAAAAGAGTATGTAAGTACCAGCAGCAAAATGTAGTTAAAGTATCAAAGTAAAAACACTGGTTTGGTCTCTCTGACTGATATATTATATATGACACCATTAGATTGTTAATAATGGTGAGTCAGCAGCAGGTTTCTGTTGTAGCTGCTGCAGGTGGAGCTAGTTTCAAGTACATTTTACATAGTTTTAAATACAGTGACAGCAGATTTGATACACAAATTCGTATTCATTTCTTGGACCTTTAGTCTAACCTTTTCAATTTTTGGTGAGATATTTGATCATTTGAACACTTTGAGAATAAACCATGTGAGAAGTTTAGAGGGACAAAAAAATCACTTTATGGTGGAACTGTTAACAACTCTTACACACTGACTTTTGAGAGATGTCAGGAGAAATAAAGGTAGGAAAACTTTGGTTTCTGTAACAATGTGTTGAATTTCAAAAGCCTGTCACATGATCTATTATGTAAAAAATCCATCTTTAAAGTAACTAAATTTGTCAAATATATGTAGTATATAGTACAATATTTCCCTCAACATAGTGGGGTGGAGGTATAACAATTGGAATACTGAAGTTAAGTACAAGTACCTCAAAACTGAAGTACAGTACTTGAATGAATGTAGAAAAAGATGTCACAGTGTAGTGACATACTCTGGGGTGAACACCTACATCACTGCAACAAGGTGAGAAGTTATAGCACTGAGGTGAAGCAAAAACAACCAAACCAATTTTAATCTTAATTGGTTAATGATAGACTGAAACAGGTATCCAGAATATACACAAGTGTGTATCCTTAACCAAGAATTCCCAGCTCCTCACTACAGCTACATCACTTTTTTCGTTTTGTTTTGTAAACTAATCAAACTTGAATCTTAAATAATGAACCCAAAAGACTATATTCAATCAAAAATACAGGTTATGAGCTTTAGAACAGAAGACAATCAGACAGGGATTAGGACCAGTACGTCCTCTCTTTATTTGCAAACAAGTAAAACCTTGTACAGTGAATCTTCACACCGCTTCTGCAAAGCATTTTAAAACATTCACGAAACTGCTGTAAAATTCAAGTTTTGGTTTTAGCCTTTAAAACTCCATCTCCGTGCCACTTGTCCATACTTCCTTATCATTTCTGTAAGTGTTAAAAACTCTTCGGACAAAACGTCACGGCCAGGCTCCACATTCACAAAATACTTTCAGTGTGTCTAGTTGAACACCAACAGGATTATATGCCTGTAAAGTGTATCAACTGTGGGTATATACTGTCCTGTAAGTGAAGACAATTCAACAGCACGGCTTTTCAAGTGACAAAAACAACTTCAAGCCACCATACCAAAAAATACAGACTGTTTTGTATGAATACACACGTGAGCAAACTTTGTACAACATTTAAATTCATGGCAACTCCTCATAGCCCTATAATTCATCTGGTAATGTGCCTCTGATCACTTTGTGAGGTGTGTGCTGTCAGTCGTCTTCTGAATTCATACCACATTCTGTAAATGCGTCCATATTCTCATAAGCTGCAGACATTCAGTACATGCAAAGCAGCAAGTTGAAACTGTGTACAGGCCTCTGTATAACTACGTTACAGATAAATACAGTACATTTCTGTTTGATCAATAGAACTCAGTACAGATGCACACACACATAAAGCACAGCAAGTTCATCAAATCTAAAAAAAACAACAACCTGTAGTCCAGAGAAGCTACAGTACCAGAGTTGTCTGCTGCATAGTTAAAAGCTTACATCAACACTCCTGCTCACAGAATGGTAAAGTGCTCGCAAACTTACATCAAGATAAAGGCAACAGCAGAACTAAACACTGAGCTTAGACCAACAGTTTCCCTGTTGAAGCAGCACTCTGTCTATTGTGACCATTACATTAACAAAACTGAAACCAACGGCCTTGTTTGTAGTCGGTTCATGTGGCAGATTCAACTGAACGACTACTGTGAGAAACTTAAAGAGCCCATATTGTGCTATTTGGGGTTTCTTAAGTGTACTATACAGTAGTATAGCTGCTTCTTTGTGCATGTAAAAGGTCTGCAAACGTGCAAAGCCCAAAGCCGATGCCAACTTAGTTATTCTCCTCCCACAGAAAACACTGCTTTTTACCAGTCTGAAATGCCTCGTTTGAGGTCTGACCTTTTCTTCTGGTACTTATTTACATCACCACGTAACACCAAAGGTTGGGCATGCCTTCAGACATGATGAAAATGGCCAGCTGCCTCGTATTCCACCATTATTTCTTCACTATCGTTGCTTCTGCCAGTCATGCAGCCCTGTACTCAAAAATCTGGGGTTATGGCAAGTCACCAACATTGCCTTGCATTTGTCAGTACCATAAGATCTGACAGGGATTTTCAGGGGCCTTAAAGAGACGGGAGCTAAACCAGAGTGACTCAAACAGAGGGTGAGAAGAGGTGCTGCAGCAATGTACAGTATGAAAAAAAAAATGTTTTTTTTAACATTAAAGTTTGTAAACATATACTAGTAGGCCCCGAAAATAAAATTAGAACCCTCTAAAAGTGCATAATATGGGCTCTTTAAATTGTAATAAGTAATATGAACATTATGCTGTGTGTTGTTTACTGCTGCGTCCTAAATAAGAACAGGACATCATGCTTCTCGGTCTACCAACAGGTAAAATTCAGTCCTTTTTTTTACAGCACATTATTGCACTTCAAGTTCAAGCAATGCCAAGGTCTGGTGCCCTCTTCAGCACCTCGACCCTAAATACAGGCCAGAATAAGTCATCCTGTTATTCTGCACTCAAGTCAATTAGTTGAGGGACGATATGACGACACAACACGTATTAAAATCAAACTGTTGCTCCACACCAGTAACACTCACAATCCCATAGGTCCTCAAATATGACGTGGATATGCACCCCAAAAAGTATATTTTAACACTCCAACATGAATATAATCACAAGGTGCACGAAACACTTAAATACACACAGTGATTTAGTCAGTCTCTTATCAATCTGTCGATGTCACAGGTACAAGCCACAGTATGGTTGTCGTCTCTCTCCGACACCCGGCACACACACTTCACTACTTTTGTTCAGAGCCCTATGTAGTCAGAAGTGCAGCCTCTTCTAAACCCAAACCCCATCACAGCCGCTGGCCTTCAGCTCACCTGTAAACTTGTTTCAGTGCAAGATTTGGCTAAATGTGATGACACACGCGCACACAACAACAAAAAAACAGCAGAAGACAAACATGCTGCTCTCTAAAAGCACGGCGGAGCACCCAAGTTGAGGTTTAGATCGGCTTGTAAAGCAGAGAAGTGACGTATTTCTTCTTGTATCTGTGAGTCGCACTCAGCACCATTACCCCATCCTACAGAGACAAAAAACAACAGAAACAAGCTGCCGTGAGTGAGATCCACACCCATGAAGCAAATAAAGACAGATGCTTACATTTGCGTACTACAGTCCACACATTGTAATAACATTTGTATATTAGCATATGTAGCACAGCCATTCTGAAAACAAGTTTGATAAGGAGACATTAAACAGGACCTACCACCTAAAAAATCCTGAGCTGAAATGTGGGAGAATGAGTTGGTTGTATGACACATGCCTGCCCCTCCCCTCGAAAAGCCAATTGTCTGCTTTGTAACCAGGAAACATCCACCCAATTGTTTTGTTGCACTGAAGCAAATGTGATGTGGTGAAACAATGCACATGCATAGTAGACATATAAGCTGTGGGTAAAAAAAAATTTTTAAACCTCATTTTGGGCCAAAGTCATCAAACTTTTAAGCGTTTTTTATAAGATTTGAAAAATTATTCGATACATGCACTTTTTATGTCAAGACAACCAATAAAAGTGCAGTTATTGTCTCTCCCAGTTCATTTAGATAAGGGCCCCGTCTTGTTAGCCTGAAATAATCAATCGTGGGTTGATACTAAGATGGATGCCGAGCGGCAGGACCTGTCTATAAGTACTTTGGTTCAATTGCTTCAAGAATACAAAAGGTAGCATTCAGTGGATGAAATGAAGAACAAAATAAACAATATAATGGCATATACATAGATCTTATTGATGTTGAGGAAGACAAGTCTGAGATTAAACTGTAGATAACAGATGATGAAGCCATGTGTGGCCTGTATGTAAAAGCAAAAACAGTGCATACTGTATGATGCTTTTCTCTACGAGTCTAATATTTCATGTGCTATCGTTAACATCTGCACTTTATGAGAGAGATCCCTGCTGTCAGTGAACGTACCTTTATTGAAAGAGCGTAAAGGTGATTTAGCATGACATGGTTGGGTTCAGGCAGCAGGGCAGGGTCACACTGTCAACAGATAAGTAAGAAGAAACCACAGAGAGAACAGTCAGCAACAGCAAAGACCAGGCATGTCAAGGAGCATATAGTATTAAAGCTGAAATGTAAATAGTGAAAGGTGGGGACACTGACAGATATATTGGTGTCCTTGTTGAGAATGACTTGAAGCAGGTGAGGCGGGAGGATTGGTGGAGCTTTGAAATGCTCTTCGGGTCTGAAGATGTACTGCTCCTGCCCATATGGACCCGGAGGGGAGCTGGACAGATCTGTGAAGATACAACAGTCACAGTTAGACTACTGATCAAAGTTTTAAGCCCCTATTCGACCAACATACCCCTAACTAAATAGTTCCGGGGCTTTTTTTTTAAAGGAACTAAAAAGTTCCTGTTGCCCATGTCGTCCGCGTTTCGACTGCGGTCTGAAGTCCCGGGGAGATCATGCAAATTAAGCCAATGACGTATGAGGACGTATGAGGAAGACGCCGGCCGGTGACCCAGGAGTGCGTCCAGCCGGTCGAACCACTTGCTGGTTCTGCGGTCGGAGCCACTCTTGTTGTTGTGGTCCTTAATTTTTTTATAGTCCTGCTTTAACTTTTTAATTTTCTCCCGGACCTGTTTGCCGCTG